>JBBPDI010000001.1:4250107-4260148 GCA_037974545.1 Cucumis variabilis
ATAATATTCTTTCACTTTTTATTTTCTTTACAATTTGAATATGCATCACGTTTTTACATCCCTCGATTCATACGTATGTGTGTAAGAGAAAAAAATTATTCAATCAAATTGTCCAAACTAACGTACGTATGAACCACGCTTCGTAATACTAGTTGGATATAAGATAAAATAATTTGCGTACCCTAATAATAATTAAGTAACACTAACAACCTTCTTGAATCATTTTTCTAGGGAAAAAAGGGTGCAATTGCATTTTTTTAGTTGATTTATGGGTTTGTTTTCAAGAAATGTGTTTGAATTTTGAAAAAAAAATGAACCTTTCAAAAATATAGTATTTGTTTTTAGATGAAAATATGTCACTGAAATAAATATTGAAAAAAAAATAGTGAAAGTAGGTGTATTATCGATTGAATTTTTTCTTTTTTCTTTTTAACCGTCATATGTGTTTGATCTAGTAGTAAATAAGGACATAACGCTGATAAAGGGTTATGGATTAAATATGTATAGTGGGCAACTACTTAATTAGAATAATTTAATATCTTACTAGTTTCATCTACATCCACATGTTATATGGTCAAATGGGTTGCCTCATGTTATAAAATTAGTCGAGGTAGCAATAATTAAGTTGATCTAGACACTCATAAATATATTAAAAACAACTATAATTTTTTCTTTCAATTATTCTCTTTTCTACTAAAATAAAAGATTAAATTTATAGTTAGTTAAAAAGTAAAAGAATTAATTGATTGACAATTTTAACTATGATGTATATGATATTAGATTGCAATAACCATAGTATAGTAAGCCTTTTTTTTTCTTTTAAATTTCTTTTAAGTTTCTACCTTCATCTCTGGTAAGAAATTACTGTGATAATTTGCAGATCGTATCTCCAAATGCGGCTCTCTTAGAAGACACGACGATTGTTAAAGAGACAGTCGCAAAAGAAGAAGTTGAGGAACAATCGCCACCAGACATCACATCAAAAGAGAACGTAGAAGAAAAAGAAGAGAGTGTTAAAGTTGATGAAGTTGTTGACGGAAAATCGTCAGATGATTCAGAAGCCGTTGTTCCAAATGAAAAAGTTGAAGCAACGGCTGAAGAGGAAGATGAGGTTGTTATCCTAACAGATGATGACGAGGTCGAGGAATTAGAATCTGAAGAAGCTGCAGAAGTGGCCAAGGAAGAAAACAACAAACTGGACGAGTCATCAGTCGTAGAAGAAGCCAAAGCTCTAGTATCAGAGGAGGCAGAGGAAGAAGATGAGAAGAAAGAAGCCCCAGAGGAGAAGAAAGAGTAAGGAAATATGGGATAAAATTAGGGCAATGTGATGCATGGGATGGGATAGAGTCGTGGGTTAAAATAGTTTTTTGGTGTGTGGAATGTTTGGAAGTTTGGAAGTTTGGAACCCCACCTAAAGAGTCTCTTGACACGTGTCATTTTCCACGTGGCAAAATAAAGTGTTGGTTTGGCTTTTGGTTGCGTAATGCTATAGGTTAAGATTGAGGGTTTGTCCCATAATTTTAATTATATATGAGATGTGTATTGAACTGCTGCCATTATGTTCATCAAGATGTATATTTTAATATTTTCATGTTGGTTCGAAGTTGTGTTTATATATGTTGGGGAATGAGATATTGTATTGTTATACCCCATTTTCTAATTTGCTGCCATTATGTTCATCAAGACTAATATTTGGTGTCTAGCAAGTAGTCGTGGTCACAAAGCTGGCGACACATTCTCAAATACTTGAAAAGGTATCATTTTATTGTTTGTTTGGATTGGTTCACGTGTATGCCTCTCCTTCTTTTAGAAAATTTGTGACTTATCTTTTATGTATATATGTATGTATGTATATATGTATGTATGTATCAAAGAGAGAAGCCTATGCTATATTGTTCAATCTTTTTCCTAAATTAGTTTTTTACTATAAATTTTAGACCATGCATATGAACGTTATATTTATTGATTTATTATTATTATTATTCTTATCAAACTAATTTCGATAAAACTTAATTAGAGGACTAAATTTAAAATTCGACGAATTACAAAACTACTTGATAGCTATATACAATTATACTCCTACATTTTCAATTATAAAAATTGAGTCTAGATTAACCTAAGTTATAGTTGGTTTAAGTGTGATAAAAGACTCAACTTTTATTAAATTTGGGTGTATAATTATCAATATCATTATATTTTGCGGGTGATTTTTATAATTTAACTTTCGTTCTAAGATAAATATATAGTTTGAAATTTTAAATCACTCACAGATAACAAAATGAAGTATTTAAAAGAAAACATTCTTCTTCAATATAAATTTCTGTTTACAATATATGGGGAATTTAATTAGAATCAATAATAATATAAAGTTATGGTGCTTAAATGCATCGAATATTTGGATCCAAATAAAAATATTCCTACTTGTCGTTAAGAAGCCAACAGGATCGAATATGTGAATATATAAAAGAAACAATAAAGTTATAAAGGAAAATAGAAATTTTGTATGTAGTTTGAGAGACCAACCATTGCATCTTCAATTGTTTGATCTATTCATGAAAGTCAAACAAATTTTTTCACAAATATATATTACTTTTCCTCAATTGAAAAATTAATAAAAGAAAAATAATTGTTATTAAAAATATCATTGTTTTCTATTTTACAAGAATTAAAGTTAAAAATGGTAAAATGATTATAATTAAACTTTTAAGTTTGTGTCACACCCTGTATAGTTTCTAAAATGTTTGATTAGAGTTGATAATCTTTGATTTTGTGGCTTGTTTAAAATTTGTGTAATAATTCTTTTTAACTTTTAATTCTATATTATAATATAGGAACATCTTTAAAAATAACAAAATAAATTAAAATATTTACAAGGTATAGCAAAATTTTGGATTCTATCAATGACAGTCTTCTATCACTATAACATATCAATAACTATCAGTAATAAAATTTACTATAAATTGTAAATATTTTATTAAATATACTATTTTTAAAAATTTCTCTAATATAAGTTCGTAATATATTCAACCATAGGAAGTTTCTAAAGTGAGAAATTTGTTATAATCTCTACCGTTACTATATATAGGTTTAAATATATTTTTGAAAAATTATTTACTCGTAAGTTTAGTAGATATGTGATTTAAAAATATTTTGAGTAGATCGATTAGGATCCATTTTTTTTATGTTTAAGAACTTAAATTGATAACATTTATAGGTTTAATAATTTATCAATTTTTTTTTTAAATTTAAGGATATATTAATAAGTTCTTTTTTAAAGTTTAAACGACAAAAGACAAATGTAGCTAGAGATAAAAGTTGAAATTTCCATTATATTTTCTTTTGAGAATTTTTTTTCTATAATAATTTTCTCACATTTCTTTCTTTTTAAACTTTGTTTAAGTTTGGTTTATTTTCAAACATTTGGATTTTGAGAATTTATGAAATTTTTAAGTGTGATGGGTGTATGACAAATTTTAATTTCCTAAATATAAATAATTAATTTATAAGTATTTATTTTACTTTAAAAAGATAATTTTTTTACCACATCTTTAAAGATGTAAATGATTTTATTTTTCTCTTCTTTTTATCTCTAACACTATGATTGTCATGCCAATTCAACCATGATTTGAATGAATAAAATATCTATTGCTTTGAACATAATTCAACATTAAGGATTCCATATTAAAGTATGGAGCTGAGAGACCTTATCATTTATATAAGATACATTGATTATATAATATAATTGATTTTGTGACAAAAAAAAATTATATTTACCCAATATGGTACAAAGTTTAACGGCATTTTGCAACATTGATCAAGAAACCCTATCCTTTTCCTTTCTCTCTCTCCCCCTCTTTAATGTTTCTAATGACTCTACATGTTGGCTGTCATCGCCAATTAATGACCAACTCTGTCTACAATCATTATCGGTGACTTGTTTGGAGATCATCTCTGGCGACCACCTTTGATACACAACTCTAACAACAACCATTATTGTCTATAACATGCTTTGATAACCACCTCCGACAGCCAAACTCTTACACAACCACCTTCGACGACGAATTCTCCAACAATCATCTTCAACAACCCCCCCCCCCCAATGTCCAACTCAACGTTATATTCTTTATACTCTAATGATTTTATTTTTTGTTTCTCCTAAAAGGACTTATACAATTGGTTATACTTATTTTTTCTTATATACTCATGATTATCGCTTTATCCAAATATAATATGGCTGTTACTGCATTCCCAACACCAAAATACACTAATGTAGTAAAGGGACCTTGAGGTAAAAGAGTTGGATAGTGAGGAGTAGGGAGTTAATTATGAAGTACAAAGAGTAATTGTGAACTTCTGGGACAACAATGTAGAGAGTTGGTAAGATATAAAATTGATATTTTTAGTGGTGAGATCCACAAACTACTTGAGCCAATCAATGAGTGAAGTTCACAACTCCCTACTTCCAAACTCCTTGGTCCAACACACTCTAACTTACCATATAATATGAGTGTAATTGTAATTGATGACCATTTTAGAAATAATAATTAAGGATATAGTAACATTTACAAAAAAATTATAAATATAGCAAAACTATCGTTGATAGACTTGTATCGCTAATAGACTCGTATAGTCTATTAGTGATAGACCAATATTTGTAATATAGTCTATTGGTGATAGATTTCCATCATTGATAGAATTTGACAAATTTTGTTATATTTTACAAATTTTTGAAATGTTGTTATATACTTAATTATTTTAAATCTAATTACTAAATTTGCAGTCATCCCTTTATATGATGCTATAAAAAGCCTTCAGTCCTAGATGTTCTTTTTTTTTTTTTTTTTTTTTTTTACATTACACTCAAAGATTTCACTAATTAATATATTAAATCTAATTGCTAAATTTGTAGGTATTTGTTTATATGATGCTATAAAAAGTCATCAGTCCTAGATGTTCTAATTAAAAATAAAATAAAATACATGTTTGGTTAAAAATAAAATAAAATACATGATCCAAAAGGAGACCTTAAACTTTTTTCTTTTTGCCAAAACTCCCAACAAATACATGCATGTATGCACGTCCAAAAAAGGACAATTCATACTTTATAAAAAAAAAAAAAAAGAAGAAGTTTTCATTGAATAAAAAATATTTTAAAAAAATTAGTCACCAAAAGAGTAGATTATTTAACTTAAAAAAAATTATTCACACATGCTTTCAAAACACAACGTAGCAGCTCAAACATCGATCAAATTACTTTATAACTCAAATATAGATATAGAACTTCAAACACATATATAATTTTTAGTTTTCATAACTCAACTTCCACGTCTTAAACAATTACATAGAGTAACGTGATATAATATAAAATTTAGAACACTATGTACCATTTCTTAATTCAATAATATATAAATTTAAATTCTTTCTTTTCCAACCTGGTTGAATTGATCCAAACTAAACTTGATTGAAAATTTAGAATAACTAATTCTATCATTGATAGTTATTGATATGTTATAGTAATAGAAGACTAGAATCTAAAATTTTACCATAGTTTGTAAATATTTTAGTTTATTTTAAAAAATGTTTCTAAACTAAAATTTTAAAGAAATAAAAAGACATTTAAATGGTATGAAGTTCTAATCAATCAATCCAAGTCAATGTACTACAAAAAAAAATTGAAAATCAACAAAAATCAGTGGCAAAGCACTCCAAACCAATGTCATAAGAAAAATAATTTGCTATTATTGAAAATGCCTTTTCATTGTCTACCATATTCAAATATAATGTGTCGGTAGGTTTAATAGCTTAATCCCATTTTGCAATATAAACTCATCATTAATTAAAAATAACGTTGACTTAAATTTAAGAAGTAAATGGAAAAAATTAAATATAATCAGAAAAAAAAAACTAAAAAGGAAAAAGGAAAAAAATCCACTTTGTATTTTGTTTAACAATATGGAATTATGCAAATTCATGAACTTAGTTGACAACTTTTTTTAGTCGACCACTCACCACCTATATTTAACTATTTAATTCACATTTTTGTAGTTATTGTAGGTTTATAATGGGAATTTATTAAAATTATCTCATTCTAATTTTAAATTTATTAATTCACAATTAGTTATGTTCATTATGAATTATTAAAATATACATTTCATAGTTGTGTTTTTGATGTTAACCACATCATTATATTTTTATAGTTAGGTCAATATGTATTGTATAAGTATTGACTACATATATCAGCATTACATCATCAATCATTCATATTAGTTATATTTTCTATCATCTAAGAGGCATAGGAACAATTAAGATTAAAGTATAAGAATAAAATTAAAGAAAATATCAATATCCACAAGTATACTTGCCTAGCTAGCGTGATCCATGGAGAACGAAATAGAGAGCAAAAATAAGGAACGGATTAGGAAGCTATCCTCTAGCCCAACCCACTCGATAAACACATCTCTAATTATGAAATGACTATGAAATTACTATATCCATTGATAAAAGGTAAATTCATTGTTGTTTTATAAAAAGAATAAGAATATTTTTTTGTTATAATATCATTTTGATCAAATATATTTATTGTAGTACTCGAACTCTAGACCCTAATTAAATCAAAATTTTCAGCTTTTCAAAATAAATTTGTAGGCAAATTAGTTAACTTATAATAATAACATCAATATGTTTTCAAAGTTTATCGTGAAAAGACCTACTTTTCATATATATATATATATATATATATTTAAAATATATTGAAAATACAAATACTAGAACAACAAACCTATATTGATTTTTCATTTGAAGTTTCTGATTTTATATATCAACTATATATAATAAAATACTATTATTGAAGCATATGATTGAAAGTGGGTGTAGAGGTTGATATTATTTATATAAACATACATTATGTATATATATTTAAAATGTAAGTTGTGGTATTAATAAGGAAAAACATTTGACAAAGTTGAATATGTAAATGTTATAAAATTGTAAGGACATAATTAAGTGAAAGTTGACAGCAACATAAGATGGGTATATAGTGGAGTAGCACTCACATTTTCCCTATTTTTATTTTTTTGGGTTTTGTGGACTCCTATTTTTATTTTTTTGGGTTTTGTGGTCAAGTCCTTATCACAAACAACACTTGCATTCCCCTATTCCCTTTCTTCCTTCTTTCCACCACTTTTCCTTTTGGAAATTTCTCCCATGCTCCAAAATTGACCTACCACATATCCTTATCTATCTATAATAATTAAATAATAATAAATATTTTTTATAAAAAAATTTACTAACATAAAAGAGATTCGAAAGTACACTCAGACATCTGAACTGGGTTAGTACTTCTATAGCATTCTCGTCTCGCTCCGAGACCAAATCAATCTAAGATTTAAAAATAAATCAAGGTTATTTGACAAATTTAAGTTGCTAAATTCTTCTAGTACATAATACATTCCTAAACTTTTAAAACATAAACTATTTAATAAATTTTGATTTTGTTTTTAAAGAATAAAACGAATTCTAAAAAATTGGCTTATTTAAAACTTTTTAAACTCCACACATTTTTAAACAAACCACATTTAGTTTATTATCGGTGTTACTAGACACAAAAGTCTTATGTGGAATTTTTTTAAAATTAAAACATATGTTGTATATTGCTTCAAATAGGTAGGACACATACTTAAAGTATATGTACTATTAGATAATTTTTAAAGATCAAATATTTATTATGAAATAAACTTAACTTATTCTTTAATGTTATTGAATTTTATTTCTAATTAATCATAAAATTTCATTTTCATGTTAAGTACAATAATAGATTTTTTAAATATTGAATAAAGTAATAACTTATTAAATAAGAAATTTAAAATTTGAATATGACCTATTAAACACAAAATTAGAAGCTAAAGAGAAAAAAAATTTAAGTTGATATAAAATTACATTTGGGTATATACGATACTATAAGAAATCAATCTTGATACTATAAGAAATCAATCTTATTACTAACGTGTACATTACTTAACTAATATAAATTTTAATTATCAACTTTGATATTAGAGATTCAACTTTTTTCAACCCACACATTAGTAGGAAAAAAAAAATAAAAAACAAATCTTATTTCTTAAAAGTAATTAATTGTCAAGATTCCTCTAATTAATCACATTTATCTCTCATTCTCAAAATCAATATCCAAAACAGAATCTTATTTAGTTTATAATTAAATTTGAAAAAGAAAATACCAAAATGCTTTTAAAAGAAAACTACGTAAGGTAATGCTTTCTTTCTTTCTTTCTTTTTTTAAAAAAAGAATGTTCAATATAAAACCACTTGAAATTAATTTTAATTGTAAAAGGTTTCTAGAAATATTTTATTTTAAATGAAAGAAACTCCAAACACCTTCTTACCTGTCTGAGTTTAAAATTTGGTTTAGTATATATTTTTGTTTTGTTAAAGTGAATCTGAAAGATTAATTAATAATTAAGAAATATAAAATAGGATTATTAGAACATGTATAATTGATATACTTGATAGATTAATGGTCAAACCCAGCTACCAAAAAAAATCTACTCATACCTCAGCCCGCATGTACAATCTTTGTTGTTATTATAGTTTTACTGTTTAAAATTGAATAATTTATTTCTTGTCCTCAAAAGAATGAAAAAAATGAATAATTTATTTCTTTATAACCCTAGAGCTATATGTCTATATTTATAATATATCCCACAACAAATTCTATTATATGTGTAAGTGAAATACTCAAACACACCTTTGCCTCTTTCGCAAATATATATATATAAAACTTTTAAATTAATTAGTCTTTACAGAAAAAAAAAAAGTATAACTCGATTAACATATCAAATGAGTTTAGCAGCCTCTATAATTTGAATCTTTATCTTTTAGTTCACTAACAAAATTATTAAACAAGAACGGTGAGAAGTAAAACCATATAATATATATAAAATTGATGAAAATGTATTGTTGATTTGAATTTTCTTACTCTATTGAAAAGAAGTTACTTCAGTGAATGAAAAGAAATGTGTATGAGAAGAGTTAGAGAAAAGCTCTCCCAAGAATCAAAGTATTGCAATAAATAAAACAAAAAGACCACTAGATGTGGAGCACCGTGAGGCAGAAACTAATAAGAAGGATGATATTCTCCCACAAAGAGAGGAAACTTGAGCTTGTTCTTCAAGATTCAATTGTAACACTCAAAGCCAAATATTCTAAGAGGATAAAGTCGAAAATATGAGAGAACATCTAATGTGGCATAAAGATTACTGGACCTTTAGTACCTTTAGTATAGTAAGACTTTCACAAAATTTAAAAGTAAATCGAGATGGTAGAAGAAGTCTCTTTAATCAAATCTAAATGGTTCTCTACGTGTAATAATATAGCTATCAAAATCACAATATTAGAATATATATCACTATATTGTTAGTGGTCGACAGAAGCCTATCGTTAATAGGTTTTGTTATATTTATAACTTTTTAAAAATGTTGTTATACATTTAATTATTATTCTTAAAACTGCTTCTATTATAATTATCCTTTACGATATTATTATAGATAATTAAATAATATATATATATATACTCTTAAGGAAATAAATTTTTTATAGAAAGAAACATTTAATTATTGGAAATTTGTTAAAGTCAACCATCATAATTCATACAATATATATTAGAAAATTTTAGGAAATTCAACTCAATAGTTGACATACAAATCCCTTTTTAAAGTTAAAGATTTAATTCACCATCTAAATGATAAAACACTATCTAGACACAATAACATACTTATTTGATTTTATTTTTTACTAATCGATGCTATATATTTTCTAAGTCTCATAAGCCATTAGTAAAGATATATCAAAGATACCGATATCATGACAACCCTAACCTTCATTCATCAATATAACATTCTCAAAAGAACATTTTGTAGAACTAACGATATCAGTCACATTATTTCAATCAATCATCAATATATATATATAAGTTTCTTGTTTACATATACCAAAGCCCAAATAAATAAATAAATACATAAAACAAAA
>JBBPDI010000001.1:4495519-4506240 GCA_037974545.1 Cucumis variabilis
GTGATGAAACAACCACAAATGAAGCATCTTTTTATAGAGATATTGAATGAAGAGTGGCAGAGGACTGATTCAAAAAAGTGGATAGACCAAAGAGGATATTTTAGGGCAAGTGTCCTTGATTTGATTCGTTTTAATTTTTTTTCTTCTCATTCATTTCCTAATTAAGACTCACGATCATTATGGAAGAATCACGTTTCAAAATGTTGTTGATTAAAAATTGACATAAATTGAATCTTAAAGTGGCATGGTAACAACCAGCAAACCCCTCTTAACACTTTTCTCTTACTGTGAAATATGTCATATCACAAGTGAAGTATATTAAAGAGAGTGGGGTTGGCTTTCCAAGACTAGACTTGCTCTGCCACTATTGTCAAAAGTATGGACGTACCAAATCAAACTAGTTCGAACCAATCTAACTCAATGGATCTAAAAAGTGCTTCAACCTATTTCTTATCCCAATTATATTCATAAACGCTATTCAAAAGTAGAATTTTCATTTGGCGTGTTTTGTAATATTTAGAATCTATGGAATGAAATATTTGAAATTATAATTTAATTGAACAAGAAAAGGAGAGTTAGAATTTCATGATGAAAGTGAATGAGTAACCTAACAGAATCATGAATTGACGTATTGAAAAATGAAGTAGAAGATGCTTTTGAATGGAGAAAGAAGCCAAAGTTTGAATACCATATTGTAGGTTACACAAATTAATTAAGAAAATGCAAACTTACGTGTGCTTTAATATATATTTTATTCATTCAAAAAGTGAAGTAGGGGATGGGATTGGTTCCCCGTCTGCGAATTGGAAATCTATAAAGTAAATCATATTCAATTAGGCCACCTCTCACTTTCTCTATTCTATCCTCTCTTTTAGAAAATTGGTTTTAAATTATCGTGTCGGATAAATTTTCCTAACAAAATTTCATATTCTCTCGATAACTATGACAATTTTAATCAATCTCAATAGAAGTTGATTAGTGTCTTTATTGATAAAATTCTTGATTTTGTTTTTAGTCCTTAAGTTTTTTTATTTGATTTTAATTTGGTCTTCTAAGTTTCAAGATTTATATACTTTAATTTTGCTTTTTTTAATTATTAAATACTCACTTTTATCTATTTAATGTTAATGTCTACGGATTAATTTAAAAGAATGAAAATTATTTTAAATAAAAAAAAATTCTTAGAATAATTACAAGTATGACAGAATATCACAATCTATCTGTGATAGACCAAGATAGATTATTGTTCGTGTTTATCATAATACAGATAGACGTAGATAACAGTAGTATATGTTGGTCTATCGCAATTCATCATAGATAAATGTTCTATGATACTTTGCTATATTTTATTAATATTTAATTCATTTTTTTAATATTTTAAAAATAACTCTTAAAACAATTGTAATTAATAAAAATTTACTATTTTTTTTATCACAATTAAAATCAATCTTAAAATTGTGCTTCATAAGTATTTTAAACTAATTAATATTAAAGAATTTATAATGGGTAACTTATTTAGCATAAAATATTAAGTATATAGCAAAATTTTAAACAATTTGCATATATAGCAAATTTTTAATTATTCTTTAAAATATTCCAAAATTACCCTCTATTTAAAAATGCACCAATTAGTTCAACCTGTGATAAAAACTATTATTGTGTAGTCTATTGTCAATAGTTTCTATCAGTGATAGAAACCATAAAATACACCAACTAGTTCAACTTGTGATAAAAACTATTATTGTGTAGTCTATCGCCAATAGTTTCTATCAGTGATAGAAATCATAAAATGCACCAATTAGTTCAATCTGTTATAAAAACCATTATTGTGTAGTCTATCGCCAATAGTTTCTATCAGTGATAGAAACCATAAAATGCACCAATTAGTTCAACCTGTGATAAAAACTATCATTATGTAGTCTATCGCCAATAGTTTCTATCAGTGATAGAAACCATGAAATGCACCAATTAGTTCAACCTGTTATAAAAACTATCATTATGTAGTCTATCGTCAATAGTTTCTATCAGTGATAGAAACCATGAAATGCACTAATTAATTCAACCTGTGATAAAAACTATCATTGTGTAGTCTATCGTCAATAGTTTTTATCACTGATAGAAACCATGAAATGCATCAATTAGTTCAACCTGTTATAAAAACCATTATTGTAACTTGTAATCTCGATGCAAACAAAGACAAAGTAACTTGTAATCAAACATTTTTCTCTATTAATATAGTAATATCAAACTACATATGAAGGTGTAAAGGCATTGTAAAGTCTATCACCGATATGGTCTATCATTGACAACATTCAAAATCTATTAAAGAGTCACAACTATTTAACATAAAGAACCATAATTCCTAATGTACTACAATGTCAAAGTGAACTATCACAAAAATGAACAAAACTAATGCACTGTCTACAATATCCATCTACTCATAATTGAGAAATTTGTAAATCAAAACTAGGGGCAAAATCCTTTATTCTAGGAGATTGTCTTGTTGCTTTTAGAGATTCTTTCTTCTTGTCTTTTGGATTCCTTTGGTCTTTTTCTTTCTTTTGATCTTTCACATTCTCCAATACTTTCTTTGACGATTTAGGTTGTCTCTTCGACCTTACGTTTTCAATGTTCTTTGCTATTTCCATAGTTTTCACTTTGGCCTATTCTTGAACAACCTGAAAAAAAATAATTGAATTAGAGTTTATACATTAGACACATTGAGTCTATCATAAACAACAAATGTGATTGTTAGAATACCTTTACTTTCTTTGATATGTCATGCACCATTTTTGACTTATTTTCCCAATGATTATCATCATCTTCCTCTGTTTCGTCGTTATCTACAGTCTTTTGTAGAAATTAATATTAGTATTGCAATAAAAAAAATTATAGAAACTATTAATATTCAACAGTAATAGACTACACAATCACACTTACACTTGAGATCTAAGAATAGTCTATCACTGATGCAGTTCTATCATTGATAGACTTTTCACTCACAAACACACTCTAGTAAGAGTAAAAGAATTATTTACCTCTTTCTCTTTTGCACAAGCAGTTGCAGCAGTTGCTTCTTTATCAATGTTAGTATCAACATCAGCATCTATCATTTCTAGACTCATTGATGGAGGATGATTCTTTTTCAAGGACTCTTGAGATTGTTTTTCACTTTCATATTTGTGTGGAAGTCTTTGATTCACAACTTCTGTTAGGGAAAGTAACAAATGAACGATCTCCTCTTGTCCCTTTTTCAGGTGGTCTAAATTTTCTTTGTGCTGTTTTTTTAAATTTTCAATAGCTCCATGTAAAGAAGATATTCAGTATTAAAGAAACTTATGCACATGTGTATTTGTAGAGAATAATCTATCATTGATATGAATCTATCACTGATACAAATCTATCACTGATAGATCAATATCAGTGATATTGATCACAATGTTTCAATAATAGATATCACTTTTATTAACGAAAAATTTAGAAAACACTAAAAAAGAAATTAAAAACTTACATTTTTTTCCAGAAACACGTTGGCTTCAAGATCTTGCCAATCTACTTGTACATTGGATTCCCAATTTAATATTCTAGGGCAGCCTTTTCCTATTCTTGTCACGTATCCATTAACAAGTTGAGGAAGTATTTCGTATGCCCAATAAGTAAGAACTATAGGGAAGCCTTGTAGAAAGGCACACGATTTACATTCTGATTCTGAGTTTTTAGACTTTTTTTTGGATTTTACAGCATTTTGAATGAACTGCTTTGTCAAACTAAAACATCACTCAAGTCAATCACTGATACGGACATATAAGTGATAGACCATAATATCCTAAGCAACAAAACACAAAATATGCAAGTTAACCTAAACTATTTACTAAACATATTACAGGTGTAGATCTATCATTGATAGAACCTATCAGTGATAGATCATGCTGAAACATAACACTTCAAACTAAAACATCCACCAACAAAACTCAAGCTTTATCAATTCTATCAATAGTAGAAACATATCACTGATACACAACCATAAGCAACAACATATAGCAAAATTTTGATGTAAAGCATCCAAGCAAACAAACAAAACATCACTCAAGTCTATCACTAATACAGACATATCACTAATAGACCATAATATCATAAGCAACAAAACACAAAATGAAATCAGTTTAGCATGCCACACCATAATCTATTTATTAAACTATTTACTAAACATCCCACACCATAATCAACATCAGAAGACGAAGACGAAGGCACCGAAAGGGCCAAAAAAAATCAGAAGACGAAGAAAAGAGAAGACGAAAGGAATACATACTGAAAAACGTGAACTGAAGCCGAAAACCTTAATCAAAGAAAGTGGAAGACGATAAGTGGAGAATGTGAAGACGAAGCCAGAATCCTGATTCTAAGTCACCGGAATCGGAAAAGAAAATCTAGTAATTTGCTAAATTCCCACTCACCCCTAAAAGAAAAGTATAGACAATTATCTTATTGGGCCGAAAACAGTCTGGACCTGAAGCGAAAATGGGCTATACATAACTAGTCCAGCCATTTCACTTTAATTCCATGTTTAATAAAACGATTCGTTTTCAACTGCTTTCCAATTTTGGTTCTACCCTTGGTTAGGTTATATATATACACATATAATATAATATAATTGATGCATTTTGAAGTATAAGAAAGAAAAATTAAAACTATCTACCGATATAACAAAATCTATTCAATTCTCTATAGTTCATTTGAGTGAATGAAAATGGTTTGAAAAAATTTTTGGAAGTCATATCAATTTTAGTTCCGAACCAACAATTGTATAAATTTTGACCCTAAACTTGTACAGATATATCAATTTAGATACATGATTTTTGTAAATGTATTCATTTAAACCCTCAATAATACAATTATATCAATTTAAACCCTCCATACTTTTTTGATACAATTGTATCAATTTTGTAAATTTAGGGTTTAGGGTTAGTTAATTTAACCATACTCTTAATATTTATTTAACTAAATGTCCCACTTTTAGTATATATATATATTTTTTTTCTTTTTTTTCTAAATAATACTTTTAGGAAAGGAGCATTTTTTAAAAATAGAAAAATAAATTAAAATATTTATAAGCTATGACAAAATTTTGAATTAAGTATTCTATCACTATAGCATACCAATGACTATGAGTAATAGAATTTTATATAAATTGTAAATACTTAATATATATATATATATATATATATTTTATAATTAAAGTGCTTTTTTAGGAAATTAACGTTGAAGATGGTATGGATAGGCAATGAAGCAAAACCATATATAATAATCAATCAAATCTTCATTCACAAGTGAAACAGCTCAATATCAATATATAATGAGTTGGAGAGACCTTAGCATTATTTGACTTTATTTGGGGTTAATTGGACTTTTTTTTTTCTATAAAAAAGTACTTGAAACTTTTTAGCTAATAGTATCCCTATTTCCCCCCCTCAAATTAGCCCTTTCATTTGTTTGGGTAAAAATTAAAATGAGTATCTAACTAAAATATAATGAAATGTTTAAATTGATATAGTTAAACTGTCTATATTGATGCATTTATCAAAAATTAAGGTTTTGAATTGATACAACTCTTAAAGTTCAAAATTTAAGTTGATACAATTATTAATCTATGGTTTAAATTGATACAAATCTTAAAATTCAATGATATAAATTGAAAATTTTTCAAAGTATTTTAACTAAAAGTTAAAACCTTTTCCCTTCGATCACATAATATGCTTCTTGACCAAATGTATTTGCGTAAAATAGTTTAGTTGTTTTAGGTTGGCCTCTAAATCAGTTACCCATTGTTCATGTATCTATAAGGCAGAATAATATGTGATATTTATTTACTTAAAAAGTAGATTACAATTTAAATTCAAAAAATTGTAAAAAATAGAGCATCTAAATGTAAACAATTTGTCAATTTTAAAAGAAAAACCATAAACTATGAACGGATTTATATATTTTCAAAATCAAATAGTAAAACAGAAAGTAAGAGTATGAATATTAATTCATTGACTTTATGCAACTCATTACCATCTCAATATCTTATCAATCATTTTCATTTGTAACCTATTTTCTTAATTTTTTGAAGGATTTTATTTGAATTTCCCATAAATATAAAACAAAAGCTACCAACTCAATATTATATATATATATATATATATTAGAAATTAAGATTGAATAAGTAGTTTGTTACAAAATTAAATAAATGCAACAACAAGTGGTTGGTAGGCATAAATTCATGATCATTAAATGCTATTTCATTCACTAAATAATTGTTTTTGTTTCATTCAATAATGGTCCAATCCCAAAACGTGGACTATGCAATATTCAACAATAATGTGGTTTCTATTTTTCTTTAATTTATTCTGTTTCTCAAAGTTTCCTACAAACTTCCAAATTATATATACAAACAATCATTTATATCTAATTCCTTTTAAAATTAGGTAAGTTGTTTTTTTTCAAATGGTAAACAAAATTAAAATTAATTAATACCATCTTAAATTATAAATTTAATCCTTAAATATGAAATTTAATTTCATGTCAAATAAATATCTAAACTTAGCTTCTTTTAATTTTTTTATTATAAAATTTACATTTGTGTAATAAATTCGAAGAATTTAAAATGTATTTAACAAGTCATTCAACTTTTTTTTTTTTATATAAATTTCATTATTTATAAACGTGTAATTTCGATGGAATGGACTAAAGTATGAATTAAAACTATTAATTTTGAAATGCTTTCATTTCACAAACCATGTAACTTTTGAAAATTTAAACTTAGAAATACTTCAACCAAACTTTAACATAGAAAAGGTTAAAAATCATTATTTAAAATTTGTGGAAAATAAATATAATTTTAAAAAATTAAAAATAATCAAATAATTACTAATTAAAATTTACCCTAATTCCATTTGACAAAAGTATTTTTTTTCCCTTAAAATTTGAACAACCAAAGTTGCATTATAATAATTTAATTAATATATGATAACATATATATTTTACAATAAATTTTGAGAACTTTGTAGCTTCATGCACGTGCTTCACGTGCATGTCATTTCCATACACGTGCCTCACGTGATAATTCATTTAAAATTCTTTTTCTTTCTCTTCTCAAATCCAACTATTGTTTTGAATTACTCTACAATGGTAAATTTGGTTAATATTTGTTGGAATAAAGTTTGAATTTAGTTCATATAATTAAAATTTAATTTCTGGAGCTTCAAAAATTCTTATTTTCTTAAAAGTATTTACTGTTTACAGAAAATTTATCAAACAATAAGAGTTATGTATGAATTTTAATAAAACAATAGAAATTAAATTTTGATTTTTAAAAGGGAAATTATTGTAATAACATATTGGTGAAAAATATTTATGAAATATAGCAAAATTTTATGACACTATATAATAAATACACTAAAAATGTTTAAAAAAATATCACGACGTTTCACTGATGCTCTAATTACATTCATTACGAGCATTCACTACATTTGTAGCAATAAAGAAAGACCGTCAATTTCTACATGATTCTTTGTAATGTAAATATGTGAATTTAAAATTTGCATAAAAAAAAAAGAAAAAATAAAGAATAATACTCTTTGCATGGAATATTGTTGAGAGCGTGGAAGTTTTGGATCATCGACTTTGTTGCATATTTTTTTAAAAAAATTGTTAGATAACATATGAGGGTGAGGAAATAAGTTATAGTTTTATCTTAGATGAGTTTTTTTTTTCTTTTTTAAAATGATATTTCTTTTAGGAAATCATTGAAATTTATGAACAAATAATTTGATATTTGGGGAAAGAAATTAATTGATATTTGAGGAAAGAAAATTATTAATGTTTGGAATAAAAACTATTTCATGACAATTTAAGAAGAAATTTGATATTGGAGGAAAGAAAATTATTGATATTTGAAATAAAAACTATTTCGTAAAAATAATTGTAGCAGACAAGATTTGACAAAATTTAATATATATTGTAATCTAACATTTCAAAATTAATATTAAAATACAAAAATCAATAATGTGAGAGAGGCACGTGTCCTCGTGGCTTTTAATAAATCCACTCCTGATTCTAGTTCATTTTTCTATATTTGAAAATGTTCATTTTTAAAATTACATAGATAAACTAACTTCTAATAGGAACCAAATTTATATTCGAAGAAATCAATATATTTTACAACAATTTTAACTAGGTTAAGGTATATACTATCAATTTTAATATAATTTATTATCAAATGATAACATAAACTTAATTTAGTGTCAATGGTGATGTACTCATTTTAAAGTTAGAAACTCAAATTTTGATACCTCATATTTGTGTTGTGCTAAATAAAAAGAGGAAGTAACCAAATAAAATGTACAAATGACCTATTATTTGTGATGTAAGTATAAAACAAGTTTATATAATCAAATGGTAATTTTTTCTTTCAATCAACAATTTTAAGGCGAGTACTTTTTACGACGTACGCTTACTACTAAAGCTATACCCAAATTTGGTAGTAAAAATTAAATAAGGTTTAATTAATGATAATAACTAATAAATACTTAAATAAAGCTATAAGGATGAAACTAAAATCATAAGAGTGTAAATTAAATTTAAATTAGAGAACTCGATTGATTTTTTTAATTTAATTAATAGATCTAAGAAGAAAGAGAGCTCAACTTCTTCCACATAGTATAGTATATGATCTAATTAGTCTTAAAGTACTTGGTTCAAACGACCTTTTTCCCTTCAAAGTTTTACGCAACAAAGTTCAATTTCATGTTGTACCCATGCAACAAGCAGAACCTTCTCCACAGACAACCATGGTCAATAGTCCAAATTTAGTGATTCTTATTACTCCACCTTCGTCCTATCATCACAAAAATTCCTCGATAATAGAAGAAAAACGATGATAGATTAAATAGTTTGTCACCTGACACTTCCATATAAGACAAAGTAGTAACATCACCTAGAGAGTGAACATAATGGATTGAAAAACCAATCGAATTAGAGGTTGGAAAAAATCCAAACCAACAATAGTTTAAAAAGATTTCAAAGCGCTTAAACCGACCTAAACCGATCGACCAACCAACCAATAATTGCTTTGTACTCTTTCATGGTCAGAGTTGATTTGAATATTTACTGAATTAATCATATAGTCAATTCGAAATCGGTTTGATCGAAAAATTGACACCGATCATACAACTTTGGTAAGAATTAAATAATACATTACTAAAACAATTAAAGTATGGACTCATGATGTGTATTTTAATACACAACGTGAAACGTTTAGAGCATATTTCTTTTATTTGATTTTTTTTGTATAATATAAAAAATATACATTAATGTATAACGCACCAATTTTATAATTGTCTATGACAAACCTTTCCATCCACGCCATTTTATTAAAATGATTTTATGTATTATAATATATAGTTTTGGTTACACCTTAGGTCTTTTCATAATTGAAGAACTCCATGATTTATATTCCATTGACTTTATCAATTTCTAAAGAATAAGATTATGGGGACGTGAGATCTTGGGTATTGACCCATTGATTTTTGTTGTTAGTGTCTCAGTGGTTGAACATTGTTATTGTTTTTCGAGTATGGATACAGAATGATAATTGAATTATAAGTGTCAAAGTGAACATATACTTCAACTGACATATAAAGGTATTAATATCACAAAATCAGTGGTTCAAAATTCTCGCATCCTCGTTGCACTATTATCATTGATTTATATAGATGTATTTATTTATTAAAATTAAAAATGTGAAAGGTAAAACATATATGAACATGAATTGATTGTTAGGACTAGTGTTAAGCTTCAGTTTAATTTAACATTGCTTTATCTTTTAAACTAATCGGTATGTTGTAGTATTTAATGTCAATTAAACTACGCGTCTCATTTTAGAATATAGTACTTATTTTTTGTACTTTATACCTTTTTAAATTGGGCATAAATTCCAACTTTACAAACTTTAATGAAAGTTCGTTATAAGTTAGCATGTATATAACTCATACATGCCTTCGGTGTTCCACCAACCCTCTCCTCTTGTCAACACATTACTAGAGTTGACTTGCAAGAATATATTCTCGTTGTTGTGTAATGTCGAGTTGAGTACATTCTCATATCTAAATTGATATACACAAAATATTTAGGTCATCTAAGCACAGAAAATAATCGCTTACCCATTTAAAAAAAAATTGTTGGTGTGGAGCTATTTATAAGATCCATCTTTTTTACTCCCGTTTGGGATGTGTGCAATATTATGACATGTGTGACCCTCAAGGTCTTAGGGTGCCACTTGGTAAGCTCGATTCGCCATTTTTCTTTTACTTAAACTCTGCGATCATAAAAACTAGGCAATTACCTATAACGACTCAAAATGTTGACTTTTCCTTTTAAAACGTACGGGGACCCTCTATGTAGTTTTCAAAATCTCCTTGTATTTAAACCTGCTCGTAGACCTCAAACCCTAACCTTAAACAACTTTCTTAATATTATTAATATTATTTCATTTAAATTATGTTCAAGCAAAACACCTCGTTGATATTTAAACTTATACCATGAAGGAGACTAATATAATGTGAACATCAAAGCAAATCAAGCTCAAATATACCATTAGAAAAGAAGAAGAAGAAAAATATATATTTGTTTGCTTTGAATTGGTTCAATTTATTAATGCCAAGTTGTACCTTACCAACTTG
>JBBPDI010000001.1:4726942-4739591 GCA_037974545.1 Cucumis variabilis
TTTTGTCATGCCAATCTCATATCCTTCCCTTGGACCCTTTCTGAATTTTATTTATTGTTCTATCGTATCTTAAAACTCGCTAGGTAAGTAAATGATCATGGGCTTGTAAGAGATAGATCACAACTATCTTCAATCTTATAAGGTCTTTGGGGTGATAACAAAAGCAAGGCTATGATAATGTAAGTTTAAAATGGACAATATTGTAACTGTTGCGATAAGTTTGTGATGTGGAGTGGCCGACCTAATTGTTTCCAAAAGGAAGAAAATGGAATTGTCGCCTATAATATATATTTTGATTTAGAGGGCATGACCGGAACCCAAATGTATGCTAAAATGGTTTGTAAATAAAGATAAACGGTTTGAGTTATTTGATACTATATGTGATATAAAATATTTTCTCGACTACATAGGAATATCCAACTGTTTTGTGCTTTCCTTTTCAGTTTTATAATTTCCTTTAATTGTGGGATTTAAGTTTATTATATTATATCTTTGTATTTTATCAAAATGAGAAGGAAAAAAAGAAGCAAAATATTTCTTTATTATGTCGTTTAACAGAGCAAAACTAACCCATTATAACCGAAGTTGACAAGATAGTACAAACTGACCCTATCCCAATGGCAAAAATTGATACAAACTCGCTATTTTATTTGGGGCCGCAAGATCGTCTAGGGGAATTCATCACACCTAATCGTTTGAAGCTTGATAACTTTGAAGATTGGGCTCATGCTATTCAAGTTGCGCTTTCTCTTCTCGACAAAAGTTTGGTTTTTTTAATGTGACTATATCGAAGATGTTCCACCCTAAACAAAAGATGATTGGGGCACAATTCAATATATGTTTCTCTTGGCTTAAAAATATAATAGATCTAGAGGTACGCTCTATGTTATCAATTATGATAATTATGACAAACTTTTATAAGATGACTTACATGAACTATTTTCGGTTGTTAATAGTCCTCGTATTCACTAACTGAATGAAGGGAGAAATTAATTGTTGTGAGCAAAGTAAAACAAAGCCTACTGCAGTATTTCAGTAAATTAAACGTCTTATGGGATGAATTAGATAAACATGAGCCTTTGATTTCTTGTGAGTGTGGAAAACGTACCTGCAACGTTAGTAAGAAACATGAAAAATGACGTTCTGATGACAGACTTCATAAGTTTTTTCTTGGTTTGTATTCTGAATATTATGGTCAACTCATATCTCAACTTTTGTCTCAAAATCTTCTGCCATCATTAAATAGAGCATTTTAACAAATAACGCAAGATGAGCAGGTTCGAGGCATTGCTCTAATTAATGAGGAGAAACCTGAGGTAGTTGGATTCACTATAGTGCAGATAAAAAATGAAGCAGCGCCTTGATCACACAAAAAAGCAAGTCTTATTTGCTACCATTGTCGAAAAACGGGTCGTACAAGTAGTACTTGTTCTGATATACGTAGTATTCCAGATTGATACTTGGAGAAATATGGATCTTCATTTGATAAAAAAAATCAAAGGGAAAATCATCTACATCGTCCAACAAGTCCTCAGCTACGTGGGCCGTGCTATTGTGCGAGCAAAACAGTGTTGCAACTGATGTCAATCATAGTGCACTACCTGCCGGAAATCTTTCTCCAGAATTTACTATTGATCAATGGGCAGCCTTAACTGCGGCGTTTGGTTCTCTTTAACTAATTTTGATTAGTTGAATGGTAAGTTTGACATGAATGAATGGATAATTGATACTGGGTCCTCAACCAGTTTCATCTTGTACATTGGATCGTTCGAATGGTCAAACAGTTGTGGCTAGTTAAGATGATGGTGTTAGATTGACAGACCGTATAAAACTTCATAATGTTCTCTTTTTGTTCCTCAATTACAATGCAATTTGATTTCCGCGTCATAATTAAACGATGCTCACAATTGTATTGTAGAATTTAATTCTAACTTATGAGCTGTAAAGGACCAATGTTGGAGCGAGGTGATTGGGACAGGTGAGCTATGAGATGGACCTACTATCAACGGAGGCATGTCATAGTACAGGCAGTTTCAGTTCAGGGTTCGTCGTCCTTGGAGCTATGGCATTAGATTAGGACATTTTTCTGAGAATGTAGTGAAGTTGCTTCCTTTTGTTTATGATTCTATAGGTCATTTGAATAAAAGTTATGAAGTTTGTCATCGAGCTAAACATTTGTGCAGTAGTTTTTCTTTAAGTCATACTAAATCCACTCAAATATTTAAGTTAATTCACTGCAATTTACTGGGTTCTTATGATGAACCATCTTCATGTGGTGCTTGTTATTTTTTGACTTTGGTGGATGATTCTTCTGTGAGCCGTATGGGTTTATCTTTTGGTTAACAAAAAAAGAAAGATTTAGGATGTTTATTTTGATTAACAAAAAAGAAGTATTTAGGATGTTTATGTCCTTTTTTGCTATGATTGATCAACCGTTTTCTCGAAAGGTGAAACTTACGCGTAGTGACAGTAGAACGGAGTTTAACAGCAAGAAAAACTATTTTACGAATAATGAAATTATTTATCAAACCTCTGATGCAACAAAATGGAAGGGCGGAATGCAAACATAAACATATTTTGAATGTTGCTCCAGGGAGGATTGTCAATTTATTTTTGGAGTGAATATGTTTTGGCTACTGTCTATCTAATAAACAGATACAATTTGCGACATTTGGCCACCATGGATTGAACCCATGATCTCTTAGTTAAATTTTTACTTTTTACAACTAGGCTAATCCATGATAGTTACGACACTATTCTTGTTTAATAAAAGCTTATATGTGAACACTTGTTTGACGCTGTTATTTTTCAAAGAAACAATACATATTTTTTGACATATAAATAAATTAAATATATGATTCAACTTACCCACATATGTTTAGAAAGTTTTTTTTTATTGTTAATAAAAATTGTAAATTACATTGTCGGTAAAGGTTTTAATTGATGTATATGTGACGTAATCTAATCAAACTAACTCATAAATGGACTTGATCGATCTCATGGTCCACGAATTCTTCAACTACCTGCAAATTTAGTGAGCTCCTTCAAACAGCGGACAAAGAGCTTTTGAGAGGGAGGAAAAGTCATGAAGAGCGATTCCAAGAGAGGGGAAACGTTGTCAGAGAGCGTTTGCGAGAGAGAAAGACAGCAGCGACGTGGGATGAAGTAAGAATTTTTTTCGATCGTGGTTCGGAAGAGGGATGAAAGCATCGAATTATTTTTTTTTTAATCAGAAAGCGTACGAATTAAGGAAGCATAGATTTTTTATTAGGGTACTTTTTAATGACACATATTCTATGTCGTTAATTAACAATGCAAAAAATATGCCACGAAAACTCAAATTGTGTCAAGAAAACTCAATTTGTGTCATGAAAAATTTAGCAATTTGATTTTTAAAGACACATTTTATTCCCACCCACCCATTTTTTCTTGATATCAAGTGTCATTAAAACTTATATTTTTAAATAAATTTATTCGACGACGATGGCTAGATTGGTGGGTTCGACGACGAAGGCTTGTTGTGGCAGCAACAACGATAGTGGCTAGAGTGTGGAATCGACAACGGCGGGTGACAGAAAATTGGAAGGCAATGGTTGATCTTCACAACGATGCGGTAGCCCATTTCGTTCGATCGAATTTTTTTTGCGTTTTTGGTAAAGAGAGAGAAAAAAATTTGCATTAAGGGTTCGATCGACGACAACATTTTTGCTTGAGAGAAAATTTAAGGTTTTTATTTAGTTTTAATTGCATGAGAGAGGGAAATTCAAAAAAAAAATAAAATTTGGGGTTTTTAATTTAGAAATTGTTTTAATGATACAAAAAAATTGTCGTTAATCAACGACACAAAAATTATGTCAAAAAAAATTAAATTGTGTCAATAAAATTGTATCAAGAAATAACCAGTATTTTTATTTTCAATGACACAATTTACCTCACCCCACCTCTTTTTTTTATTATTTTTAACGATGTAATGTCTTGATTAGTAGTGTCATTAAAACTCATTTTTCTAGTAGTGCTCATCTAATTTGCATTTCCTTCTATATCCTTTGAAGGGGTTGGTGAGGTTACTGTTGATACTAAAGTTGACAAATTTACAACACAACACCAAATTTTTTTTGCAACTATATCTACAAGTGTTGAATCGCAATCCTTCAAAGAGACTATGAAGGATCGATGTTAAATAGCATGGTGCAATGCAAACAAAAATTTGTGCTTTAGAAGACAATGTGTCACACTCCAAATCGTACTATCAACAAAAATGCCAAAGTAGTAGGAATAGGATGTGAGTTTGTTACAACTTTGAAATTTTCTTATCTCAAAGTATTATTCTCAACTCTTTTTATACTATCAACAAAACTTAAAACGCAATGGTGGTCAATCTAAACGCCAAGTATAATAAATACCTACCAAAATGTTTATTAATACAGGTGTTTGATACATAATTACAACACTTTGACCAAACAACCAATGCTTTATTTCCAAACATCTGGAGTCATCTCGCCACAAATCCTTCAACCTTCTTTACTTAGCCTAAACGCTAGATCTTGGAAGATGAATTTTTGAAAGAATGCCTAAAAGACTGATGTTTTATGAAATCCTTTTCGCAATACCTTTTCATAAACATGATTTCGCATAAATAACATCAAATAATTTCATCTTGCATAAACATTTCTTTATGCTTAACATATTCATAACATAAAAATTTCACATAAACACATATTAGTTAACATTCATTCCTTTCGCAAAGGATCTTAAATCATTCTCTACGCTTGGTCTCATTACCTCGCGTTTGACTACTGTATCAACAGCATCCGAGAACATACAAATTCATCTTTGTTGCTCAGATCGCTAAGTTTTATACGCTCCTTTCAACGCATAAGCCAGCTTCTTATCACCATGTGGTCCGTACATTCCATGACAACCTTGACTCTTTATGCACACATAAAAGTTAGCATTATAAAAATCAACTAATGGTTTGAAAACCATTTCATAATATGAAAATTGCAATCATCAAATCAAGCTTTAACACTCTCATTTGAAACACTTTCACAACTTCTTTTTAAACACTTACTCATTTGAAATCATCTTTCAAAATAGTAAAGCAGAACCACAAAACATTTAAGAAGAAAACCACTCACCACACTTTAACAAAAATTCTCCTATTCCTTTTGTTCTCGTGGAGAGGGAATAGACATTTTCTTAATTGAACAGCGTTAACCTCTATCGAATCAGCTGATTTGACATTTTCTTAGCCAAACCTTATTTCTCACCTAACCCCATGTCGTAAATAACTTTAACCACAATAATTTTCGTGAATAACCTTATCACATAGTTATATATGTTTACAAGAAATCTTCGTTGCGAACTAACCAACTTTTACTCGCTTAGAACACTTATCGCGAATTTAAACTTTAAGGCTTCCTCGCAGACTTCTTCATAGTGAAACTCTTTGTTCTTATCACGAATACTATCCAAATCCCCAGTCATTTTAAAACTGACTTTCTTTTGAAAGCGTTTAGACTTATAGATTCTACTGCAAACCCTTCTTTTCTCAAAACTACCTCAAGAATTAACTTCTTAATCGCATAACTTATTCTAACAATAAAAGATTTTATCTCTTAATCCTTTTCGCGCATATATTCAAAGACCAATTTTATAGTAGTTTTAGTCGTAATTTTACTTCCTATACTAGAATTAAAAACGATTCTCACACAATGGCACTTAGACCATGAAAAAATTACCTTCTGGTAAGAGAGCTCTTGGAAGTAAATGGGTATATAAGGTTAAGTACAACTCTTATGGAAGCCTTGAGAGATTGAAGGCTAGATTAGTTATTTTTTAAAATCATCAAGTTGAAGGGATTGACTATAATGAAATTTTTACTCCTATAGCAAAAATGGTGACAATTTGAACTTTTCTGACTATAGCAGCTTCAAGGAATTGGGAATTCACCAAATGGATGTTCATAATGCTTTTCTTCATGGTGAATTAGATGAAAAAGTCGATATGAAACTCCCTCCAAGATTTAGTTCTAATGGTTCCACGATGATTTGTTGTCTTCGTAAATCATCATATGGTTTACCCCAAGCTCATCAATGTTAGTTTGCAAAGCTTGCACGAGTTATCCTTGAATACTCACAATTCACTTACACTAAAGGGACTATACAACTAAATCTTTTAATGTATGTTGATGATTTAATAATCTTGAGTAATTAATCTTTTGCGGTGACAAATTTTAAAGTATATTTAAGCAAATGCTTCCATATAAAGGATTTTGATGTGCTCAAATATTTTTTTGGTATTGAAGTTACTTGAAGCACTTCAGATCTCTTTTTATGCTAGAGAAAATATTCTCTCATATCATATCAGAAACTGGATTATTGAGCTTTAAACCTGTTTCTTTTCTCATCGATCAAAATCATCAGTTGGCGTGTGACACAAGATCTTGTCTCCTAAATCCTAAGCCTTATCGTCGATTGGTTGGTCATTTTAATTTATTAGGTAGCTAGAAGTTATGACTTAGCTTACTCGATTAACGTTCTAACTCAATTTATGCAAAAAAAAAATCAAGGCAAGGTCATTGGGATGTTGCTTTACGAGTCGTTTGTTATTTGAAGAAATCATCAACTCGATTGGTTAGGCCAAGTGATTTTACTACGTTTCGACAATGAGTTTGCTCTAACTAATTCATGTGATTCGGATTGGGCAACATGTCCCCGTTCTTCTGTTGAGGCCAAACATCGTTTTATGGCATCTATTACATGTAAATTAAAATGGTTGAAGGGTCTTCTTTTGAGTTTGGGCATTCCCCATTCACATGTGTTTCCCCTCTTCTATGAAAGTAAGTTTGCATTACATATGGCGTACAATCTCATGTTTCTGAACGCAACAAACACATTGAAGTTAAGATTGTGATTTTGCTCAATATGTGATTCAAGACGGTCTTATTTCACCATCTTTTGTACCAAATTAATGGTGGATATTTTTCCAAGAATTTGGGTAAAAAGCAATTTGAGCTTCCACTAGACATGTTAGACATTTTAATTTGCATGCTCCAACTTAAGATAGGATGGTATGAAATATTTCCTCAATTGTAGGAATATCCAAATGTTTTATACTTTCCTTTCAGTTTTATAAACTCTTTTAATCGTGGGATTTAAGTTTGTTATATATATCTTTGTATTTTATAAAAATGAGAAGAAAAATAGAAACAACCTAATTATTTCTTTATTTTGTCGTTTATATCTGTATGAGGCTCCATCTCAAAAGAAATTGACAATGAAATGAGTAGTTTATCTATCTTATAAGAAGTGTAGGTCTCCCTTAGTTTTTTCAATATAAGATTCTCAATATTTGAACAAGATGGTGCCCTTTGGAATCATCAATCTTGGATGGGTCTCATTTTCCTTTGGTTGGACCACATACCTCGATTGGATTTTATGAGCTCTAATATCCATGTGAATATTTTTTTAAAATTACTATTATACATATAAATTAGAAATTTGGTCTTTAATGTCGGTTGGAAATTGACATCTATGCTAGCGTTATTAAAGACCTTTAATGTCATTTTTTCTTTGATGTCGGTTTAAAAACGACACCAAACAGGTCTTTGATGTCGTTTTTAAACCGACATTTTTATAATGTTATTGAAGATCTTTAATATCGGTTGACCTTAAAACCAACATTAAGAAGGCCAACAATGTCGATTCAAAAATGACATTAAAGCCTTGGTTTTTAGTCCATTTTTACAAATTTATTTTTATTTAATTGTTACATTATTGTCCATTTTTATAAACCAACATTGGTCCATGTAGATAAATGTTTTTTTTTACGCCAACAAATCAATAAAATTAATATTCATTTAGAAACTATAATATTTGTCTTTTACATGTGTATACACAATGAAATATTAATATTGTGTTTATGTATATATTTTACAAGAGTACATGAAACAAAATCTTAATACGAGACTTAAATAAGAAATCTTGAACGCCTTCTCAATCTTCAACCTTCAACGATCATCTGGCTATATACACAATCACTTAGCTTTCAACTTGATATGACTTCAATTATTCTACAAAAAATATCAAAATAAACCATTTGATCTTTAGAATTCTAAAAATGCAACTTTGAAAAAAAATGTGACATCCTAGCAACTTCAATGCACTAAATATTTCAATGGTTAGAACAAGGAAGGGACTATACCAAGAAGCGATTTAACTTTGTTGCTCTGCAAATGCCCAATGAAATGTCATTCAATATCTTGAGTAAGCTGAAACAAAACCACGAAAAGAACATAAACAGAAAGTTATTTGCTATAGTAAGAACTTATAATATAGCTACAAAACTAAACTTAAGGTCGAACCTTATAAACATTACAACAACTAAAGCCATCAAATTAACAAAACAGATTAAAGTCACCAAATAAACCAAACAAATTAAAGACTTCACTTACATAACAACCAAGATAATTATTACTTCATTTGCACGAAGAAGTAAAAAGCCTTTACAAACCTGAAACTTGTTTTCATCAGAGAGTTCATCAAGATCTGTTAGTAAAGAATCAACCAAAGTAGCCTACAAACCCCAATTCATACTTTATTATGTGGCCAAATATGCTGAAGTTGACTAAATTTGTCTAAAGCTGAAGCTGACTAAAAAACAGGAAGGATTCTCAATAATCATTAGCACATTTGTAAACATTGCTTCTTTTGATAACAACTGATTAATCAAAATCCTCACAAGTAAAATGTAAAAACTTAGGCAATAATACGATCCACAAATCTCAATCAATCGAGCTGCAAAAGTTCTTCAAACAAACATACTATAGACATCAAATCTAAAAAAGACCCAACTAAAGAAATGAACAATAAAACTTAAAAACAATGGACATGATAATTTATTTCTATGACTTTTTTCAGAGCTCTACCAATACTGCAATTAGCAAATCAAAAATTAAATTGCATGTATAACATCCAGTAACATCCAGATGCCAAAATATATAGAACAAGAAGGGAGAAGCATATCTTCCATATAGATTACCTCTATGCCTCCACATGCTTGAGAAGCATAGCCTCCACATATATAACCTTATTTATCCTTCACTATCAGCACCGTTGGTCTTCCATCATTTCTGTCAAAAGATTTAATTGACCAATTATTCTAAAGCTGCTTTTTCTTTTTTTTTTTTTTTTTTTTTTTTTTTTGCAAGTCATTCTAAAGCTGCTTCCTCTTACTGATTCAGTTGCAGTTGACAAGTAATATAGAAAATATAGTAAGATAATCCTAATGAGGATCCCAACCTTGTTTTGGAAAAATTTGATTGATCATTAAGACAAAGTTTACTAAACAGATCGATCAATAAAATAATCGATGTTACATATCCTACAAGTCTACATTTCATTTTAATTAATTAAAAGCTTGACTTAAAAACATAAATTAATAAATAAATCTTAAGCTAATACTCTACTTATATTTTGGTTTGGTTCATTGGTTATTTCTTTTTAACTTTTTAACAAATAAAGGTTTTACATTCATAATTAAATGTACAATTATCTAGTCCTCACTCAAGGCTTAGCACGTTGGATTATATTAATACAGTATTTTTTTAAAAATTTGGTTTCAACTTTGACATGTACCATCTAAAACTTCTTGATGGAGATCTAATTGGTTTATGGATGATAAGTGCTACGGACCATAGGCAGAAATGGTCTGTTTAATCAAAAGAAAATAAAGTTGACATTGAAGGATAGAAAGCCATACCTACATGATTTGGATTCTTTTGGATAGTTCCAAAGAGGCATGTGGTTCTCTCCCATGCTTATAATCTCTCATTCCCAATGGCAGCGATCCTGCAGTATAAATACACAACCAAACTTCAAGTCTTGAGATCATAATTAAACAGAAAAAAAAAAAGAGAGAGAGAGACCATTAACAAGCTATCATCATAGTATAATCAGTACCACTAACGCCAGGCATAGCAAAGATAACTCTATCAACACCGATCTAAAGTTTCAATCACATAACTTAGCACCTTGCTTCGGTGTGATTCTAGGCTCTGATGAGTCCCTATTATCAACCACTTCAAGCTTAATTGCAATCTATACCCGACTAAGAAACAAACGGCAGACTGATTATTTAAGAATGAAATAAACTATTTCCTTGCAGGAGACAACTAGACTTTATAATAAACAAAATCATTGCATTGAAATAGGTTGCTAAAGTTTTGATGACCAAGTTTTAAAGTAAATTTAGTCATTCACAACCTCTTAGTTAATCAAACCATTTCTAAATTCTAACTAAATAAGCACAACTTAAGATATTGCTTTATGTGGACTTAACAACTTCAAAGACAAAAAAAAAAAACAATTTTTTCTACTTACATCATCTCACAAAGTCCAAAGAAATTCTTCAGTAGTGTGGTGAACTAACTTTTACTATTGAATATAAGAGGGAAGTACCACTAATTTACTCCACTAATTATTAGGCAGCAAGCAAATTTTTTTAATCCAAAGTTATAAGGTCAACAACTTCAAGATCCCCAAATGAGGCCTTGCCATTTCCTACACATTGACTCGAATAAAACGTGGAAGGCATGTGTTCAATCAAACTCAATCTCTACAGCTTTTTGAGTATCACCCCATTTCATATAAAAATATTAAATAACCAACCAATAAGCTAAAATTTCAAATAATCTGACTAGTGGACTGTTATTAACAACGAACAACCCAAAAGAAGAACCAATGTCATCATTTAGTCATTCATCAAACATGTTGTGGGCATTAAAAAATGGTGTAAACACAACAAACCATGGTTATCTCCAAGCAAGGCTCACATCTATTCTCCCAAGAGATTTTTTATTATCTCCAACTTTGTGAAATAAAAGCGTTAGCAATCATGGATCTACCAATCGAGTAATACCCAAGAAATACTAGATAGAACCAGTGATGGAAAGTTATAGAACCACAATTGAGAATCTAGTTTTTAAAAACTCTTCAATTTCCTTCTCCCTGATTTCAAAAATAGGCATTGTTATCTAAAATCAATGTTAAATTCAAATATGTTAATCTGTAGCTTCCACAGATAGGGAAAAGAAAAATACCTAACATTTCTACAAAACATTTCTACAAACAGTTGGTTTGCATGTGAACTTGAAGTAGTGCTTAAAAGCAACCACACTCGGGCCTCTAATGAAATCAAATTTTGATGAAAAGCACTCCAAATCTGGCGCATTAATAAGTATTGGAGAATCATATGAATAGAAATAATGATATGGGCCTCTGAGAATCTGAAACTGATGATGACGAAGAATGAACAAAATAGAAACAGATGAGAAAGACAAAATGGAAGAGGGGTAGTAACGTACTCAAATGGGTAACCATTGCAGAAGATTGCAGATATAAGTTCAGATTAAGATCAAATTCAATTCCCCTTTACGCTATCGCCAATGCTCCAAGTTCTAACTCTGTTCGTCGACGGTGAAAACTTGGTGTAACACATTTGTTATGAGAAATTTTGATGTGTCTAATTGCTGCTATAGTTACGAGAAAAGTCGACTGGCAGACAAAGATAGAAACAAAAGGGAAAAAGAATGAAGATGGGGATTAGAGAGAAGAAAAATAGTGTGTCTGGCCGATGGACGTTCGACGACAAAAAGGAAAATGGAGAGGCGTGATGAGATGGGTGGTTTTGAGGTTTGAAATCCTAAATAATTGAAACCCTAAATATACCTCTAACTATATATAAAACCCTAAAAAATTAAAATTATTATATTTAATATATTTTTAATGTCAGTTTTAAAAAAGCGAATCTTTAATGTATATTAATCATTCGTCTTTGATGTCGGTTTAAAACCAATATCAAAGATCCACTTTTTAAAAATTGACATTAATCATCCATGTTCATTTTTTTCAACCTACATTAAAGCCCAATTTTCTTCTACTATTAATTTTTTTGGCATTAAACAATTCAAACCAAAATCTTTTAGCTAACGCAATATTATCTAGCTCTCTTCAGAGTTGTGTCTAATTTATATGTCTTGCCACTTCATTTTGTTGTGACAGTTAACTAATTGTATGTTAATTTTAACTATGTCTAAGAATATGCAGTAGAAATAGCTTTACTATATATCTTTGAGAAGAACACATGACATGTTTAATTTAAATTTCATGCTAATTTAATAAACTTTGGGCTTATTGAAAATCCATATAGTCAGTCTTTTTGAAAATTCAGATCATTACAAACATGCACCTTTTTAATGAAAATCCAAGATTCACTGCTATTATTAATAAAATAAAATAAAATTACTTTAAATGAAAAAATAATGCGCCAGTGTTTTTTGTTGAGGAGATCCAAGTGATAGTCGGTGGTCTATTCTTCTTACTCCACCACAAAGAGATTTCGAGGATTAATATAATAATGAAGAACTTGGAGATACAATTCTAAATTGTCAAGAAATGCTGAAAGGCACGTTAGATATTGAATGTAGACTTGATTTAGATGAGAACGCTCCAACATATGTACGAGATGATTGTGAAGGCACATGGATTGCTAATGAGTAAATGTTTAGGTGAGTTTTTATACTTAGTAATTTTTATGGATATTTTGCATCTTACACTTATCTAACTGAACTTTATTTTTCTTTTTTCAG
>JBBPDI010000001.1:4760783-4775715 GCA_037974545.1 Cucumis variabilis
TTGTTGCTGGTTGATAGGTAGCATTATAAAAAATCAAATCAAGAAGATGACTTCATAATAATGATAGTATAAATGTTGCTCAAAATTCTTGAAAAATTACTTATATATTTTGATGTGCAGTATACGTGTATCTTTTTTTATTGTTTAGTTATATACTAAATCAATTAAGTTTAGTTTGTAAAGATCATGATTGACAATAAGTTGATACAATATAACTACTTTATATCTTTATAATATAAAGGAAGACATTAGGGTACAAATCCAAATGGACGTAGTGTATGGCTAGTATATAAAGACCATGTGTAATAAATTCTAGTCAATCAAGTCATTTTCAATTATTTTATGTATACTTTACCTCTTTTCTTTTTGCTTGACAGTTAAGTGCTATTTGGTCCATCATCTTCTTGAGTTGGTGTGAACAACTCAACTTTTTAATATTAAATATTATTATTGAAATTTGAATATTTATCAAGTAACTGTTATTTTTAATTTTTTTTTTTTTACATTTGTCAAGAAATTTTGTCCTTCTTTTTATCTCTATTTTTTACAATTATCGATAAACTATATCTTACAACTCTACACATCGAACACAAAATTACTAACTCCAACATATTCACTCCAGATTATATTAACTCTTCACTTATTGGGCTAAACACCCGCTTACAAATGGAGGACATTGTGTATCAAATCTTAAACTTGATATTAAATATATTACCTTTAAGCTAAGTTTGAATTGAAAATTTATATAATATACTAGTTTAAACCAACTTAAAAAGGATTTTGGGTCATATTTATATAAGAAGAAATGTATTCCATGAATAGTAATATGAAAAAGTGAATCTCTTTATAACACAATAATTTGTTGTAATCATACAAAACGTTAAATCCACTGACAAAATTTATAATGAACAAGAACAATTCAATTGAAGAGTCGAGTGTGATTATTCTTTTTACGCTCAACGAGTATGTTACTGCATCCACACTAGTCTTTTATAGATCTATATATAGTTGATTTTTAAATTTTGCTAAACAATTACTTTCAGTGTATGCTAATTATTATTGATTGACCCTAAACATGATAAAGATTACAATAAAGATAAAAAGAAAATGATACAAGTAAACAATCTTCCACCGCAATCCAATTATACGTTTGTAATTAAAACTCATTAGGATATATTCTCTTATATATAAATTTTCTCACCAATTTTGATTAGAGATGAATAAACTTAGCCTTCATACACTTTTTTTTTTTTGTTCAAGGCGAATACTTCCTTGCTAAATATATGAAAATAATTCTTCCAGCTCACTATTAAATGCTTCACTCTTATTGTGTTTTATTTATTTATTTGAATAAAAGAACGATCTTTCTTCTTTATTTAATTTTGTATTTATGAAATTCCTACCTTGTTAGGATGGAAGTTTAATTTTCTTTTTCAATACATGGCTTAATCAAATATTTGTCCAAAAAAGAAGGAAGCAGCTCCTTGCACTTTAACCATAACTCTTCACAAAAAAGTATTGCAACTTTATTTTTAAATATTGAAATGTAAATGAATAGAATTGAGCGAGATTTAAAATTTAAAAGATTTTAACTATTTTGTCTCTGATTTGAAAATTATTCTATCAAATTAAGAATTTGATAGAAAACGAAAACAAATTTATTTTTTCATTGTATTTAAAAAGACACTGGTTTCAATATAAAATTTTAAATTTTAAATTTAAAAATCAAAATTTATGATTTGGCTGTGATCAGTTTAAAAATCGTATCCTAAGTTAATGAATTTTTAAAACAAAATTTAAAATAAAAATCGACAATTAATTGTTTTAAAAATGGACTATTGGAAAGATTGTTTTGGAAATTATTTTTAAGAAATAAATATATCAAATATGTTATAATTGTTTTCTCTTATAGAACGTAAAAAAAAAGAAGAAAAAAAAATGACGAAGCAAAAGTGGTTTTTTTTTTTTTTTAAATTAAGTGTTACATATAGAATGATGATGATTGGACTTTTTAGAACTTTTGATAAACAATATCTTCTTTACAAACCGTTCAACCATATCTAAATTCATTGTTACAAATTTACGTCTAAAAGATCTTCCAACCTTAAAATGGTTACAAATCTAAAAATACGGTAGAAATTTAAATTTTTTTTAAAAATAACTAAACTAATAAATATAAAATAGAATAACATTTCTAGTATGGTTTCAAAATTTCAACGATTTGTTTTTAAAAAAATACAAAGAATATTTGGTAGTTTGTAATGAAATGAGTTTGTAATGTAATATAATAAAAAATTCATGTTTGAATTGAGTGTTTTAGACTCGATTAATTACACAAAATTGATTGCGTTCCATAATTTTTAATCCAATATTCTTTAACATTGTTTTCACGTTTTTGCTATTAATTTCATTTTGTTTTTGTTACTCACGTGAATTACCTCCAAATAATCTGTACGAAGTAAAGAAAAACTTATTAGAAACTAAACCTCAAATTATAGCCTCTTAATCAAAATTAGCTAAAAATTGATGAACGTATGAATTTTTAGGATTATGACTCTTCAATTAAGGATACCCTAGGACAGCTGGTGAATGAGCAGGCATTAACGTGGCTCTTCAATGCTATGTTGAACAAGTGTTGCATGATAAATTTTAATTTGGAGTAATAATAAAAGAGAAAAAAAAAACTAATATAATGCATTAAAGAGATGGAACTGACTATTGTACCTATAGTTGGGTAAGGTGGCAAATTGTAAGGTTGTGTTTGGTTGGAAAGTGGCCTTTAAAATTTGTATGGCAGTAAGGATTGTGTCAGAGTTGCCTGAAAAATAATCAATGACCTAATTCAATATACATCAGCCTTTTGAGACCTCTCTCAACTATTTAATGCACATTAGCAACACTCCCACCATTCACTTCTTAACATTTTTTACTCTTTAAATTTATTTTTGGGGCGAGAGGGATTAGTGACTTACTTCGGTTCTAAAAAAGCCAAATTTGAATGCGACGTTTTTGCAGGGATGAACCATCATAATTAAGAACGTTTCAATTTCGTAACTCTCCTCCCTAGCGCAATAAGAATTACAACCTTTGGCTTATATCACATTGGGTTTTCAAACAAGCACAAACTCATCACACTGCGATGATTAAGAAGCCCCATCGCGAGTTAACTCAAAAAGTTACTTTATGCAACCAAGTGGAGATGTAACCTCCCAAACATTCTACACAAGTTTCTCGCGAGATAACACGTAGCGCATTTAGTAAGCAAAATTAAATGGAACCAGCAAGCTTAAACACATATTGTGAACTCAAATGTAATATAAGAAGACTTTACTGATAATTTAAATAACAGAGTACATTCTGTAATTAATATAAGGTTTCTTTTTTTTAAAAAAAAAAACTATATACATTCAAACCAATACTCTTCTTGCCTAGTTTCTACATGTTATGCGATTTAACAGTGGCCACTACCAAAAGGATGTGTTCACTACAATAAAAATGGTCTACGACGACAGTTATTTTTTGTCGCGAACAAAATCGGTGACAGTTATTTAAAGTAATAGTATCGCATGTTGTGGAAAGTCCTTACATAATAGTTTTCAAAAACTATCACAATAAGTTTTTCATGACAAAAAATAAATATCATTAATTACTATTTTATGACAACAAATAATTGTCATATTTTATTTTTAAGACAATAAATAACTGTCATTATTTGCATATTAATGACAGTTATAAAAATGTAGTGAATTCGTTTATTATGACATTTTTTATCTGTCAAGGATATGCCAATCGTGACATTTTTTTATAAAAATAAATGTTATCTTTTTAGATTGACAACAGTTACAAAAGTGTCACAAATTTATATATTATGACATTTTTTCTCTATCAAGGATATGTCAATCATGACGGTTTTTTATAAAAGCAAATGTCATTGTTTCGCTATTGACGACAATTACAAAATGTCACGAATTCGTATATTATGACATCTTTTCATGTCGTATATTCCTCAATTACTACATTTTTTCCTTGTTATTCTTACTGCTCTGCCATTACACTAACCATTTCTATGACAATAATGTTCTAATACATCACACTCATATGAAAACAAAAAGTCAACACTTTAATATATATACGCTATAATACACTTTATAATATTCGTACAACCATTGACTAATAAACATTTTTTGTTAAAAGGTAGTTTTCATACAAAAAGAATAAACATTAACATCTTTAGGTACCAAAAAGCCTAAAATCAGCACATTGGAACCAAGATTTTTCTACCAACCATACAGAAAGTCCTATATCAATCCATTGCTTCATGTTGGCTTCACTGCTCCAATAGATTCTTCTAAACCTGGTAAGAAAACAAAAATTCATTTTAGAGTATAACTAAAGAACATTTATCTAAGCAAATCAGTTCACAAGTAAACAAAAACAGTTAAAATGGACAAGGTAAAGAAATTATTAAATTATTATTTGTATTATGTCTAACGGCTAATTGAGTTTAAATCTCAACTATTCATTTTTCTTTTACTTACATCCAATGACCCAAATTCATTTTGAATTTATCTTTCCTCTCTTTTTAAATACTTCATTTTTCTCAAATTTTCAACAACATTATTATACTTTACAATCCTCAAAAAATGTAAAAGCCAAAATTGTTACTCTTTAAAGCTTTCAATTTTTATTATTTTTCATCTTGTTCTTCAGAGAATTCTTATTATATTGTGAGGATTAAATTTGTGAGCTTCAAATTTTATACTCACTCTTTTAGAGATTTTCTTTTGTATGATTTAAAACTTCAACATATTGTAACGATTGGATCCTAACCCTTGAAAAGGATCAGTTTTGCTCGAACTCGAAAAAGGAGCAAGTATCGATTTGGCTCAAATCCGTGAAAAGAGTCAAAAGAAGATTTTCAATCAAATCCTAAGAGATGCTTGGGAAAGTGGATGAAGGTTGAGTTTAACCGAACCACTATAAAATCACGGTGTCTTCTTCTCTAACTCTTTTCTAATTACTTTTTGCATTTAATTTTAATCACTTATTCTTATTGGTTGAGTTTGATTGCATACTTCCATTCATATCTTTTTATCAATCTTGTTATTTAACAAATTTTACATAGATTCTTTATTTAATTTAAAAATGATCTAATTAGTTGAATTTACTTTTTATTTGTTAAAAAGTTTAGTTAAACCCTATTCACCCCCTCTAGGGTTGCCATACCGATCTAACAATACATTGTATATTTTATGAACGAAATGTTATGTTATCAATTTGTTAAATTGGTTTATGTATTTTATTTCAAATATTCATATTATATGTAATAAACAATAAGTTATATTTGAAACAACACTGATTATGTATGAAGGATAATATATTAAAGATAATAAATTGAGGAACTTTGATTAGTACAGTACATGAAATTTTATGGAAAAATATGGAAATAAAATAATTGAATTAAAAACTAAAATATGAATATTTCAAATAAAAGTTTGAAACAACATACAAAAAACCTAATAAGAAGGAAAACTAGTTCAATAAGAAAGTTTACATCTCTTTCAGTTATGACCAACACGTCCACAACGGCCACATTTAACGTCTCTTGAACTCCATTTTAGAAGGAATTTTAATCTTCTTTGGTTAACTAACTGAACGTTTTATATTTTGTGGAAAGATGGCAACTTCAATTTCTGTATTATTGAATATATGCACTAATATATTTGTAACAAATCACATAACATAAATGTATTATGCAGTAGTATATATGTAAGAAATCAAAGAAAATACTAATTGAATAGAAAAAAAATAAAGAAAATAATACGAAACATGAAGGAAAAAAAACGGAACTATATGTGTCATTAAATACGTGTTATTGTATATATACAGATGTATATATTAATAACATCATCTGTTTATGTAGTGATATAAAATGAAATTCAACTATTTACGTATTAATGAATATAGTACATATGTAACAAATCACATAACATAAATATGAATAAGATGTATATATCTGATAAATCACATAATAGAAGTAGATTAAACAGTGGTATATAAATGTATATATTGTTCACAGAAACTTTACTAAACAAAAATATGAATAAGACGATTGAAACATGCCATAATTAAACAAAATATTAAGAACATGAAAAAAAATTTGTGTATGTATTATTGAATATATGCAGTAGTATATATGAAACAAACCACAGAACATAAATGTATTATTCAGTGGTATACCATAGTATACACGAATGATGAGACATTTAATAAAAAATCTATGTCGAACATGATAGGAAGGTGAACTAAACAATAAAAAATTAAACAATTATGAAAAACACGATTGAAATGTCATAAATAAAAAAAAATATGCAAGACATGGAAGGAATATATTATAAACATTACCAAAAGGCACCATAATTAAATAGAAAAATGAAGAACATCTCAGAAATATATTAAGAAGCTAATTTTAAGACGAGACGGAAGGAAAAAAAGCTACAAAAAATGAAGGAAAAAAAGATTAACCGAATATTTTGAAGCAAATTGAAAGGGAAGAAGAAAGAACAATTCTTTTTTAAAATAGAAATTGGAGAAGAACGACGCTGCCAAAATTGCTGATCGTGAGAAAAATTGAAAATATTTAATTTTTAGATAATAATTTATACCATATTTATAATGTATCTAAATTAAATTATATTGTAGTAATAAATATAAATATATATGTATTAATAATTATAGAAGATTACAATTTATATAATAAATATGGTATTTGATAATTAAAGAAATTATTTTTTATGATTTTCGAAAATCATCATCATTAAATAATGATATAAAGGTTAAAATTATCCTAAAAAACCATGATTTCTTACTTAAGATATTAATTGAAAATTTAGGACGTTAGTGAAATATCATTGTTAAAGAAGGTGATTTATCTAAATATTTCTTCAATTTATCAAAAATGCTGGATTAGGTTGGATTGTTCAAGGAAAATTGGATAGAAGCTCATATTTGAGGGTTCGGTTTTGTAAATCAGTAAAAATAAGACATGATTTTACACAAATGTCTCAAAATTTCATATATTTTCTTAATTAAGATTTTGTGATTTTTTAGGACCATTTTATCCTTCACATCAATTATAAATAATATTTATTCTCGAATATATATATAATATAATACCATAATTATATGATATCACATTTATTGTTTATTTTATAACTTACCTAATTAATATAATAAATAATCCAGATTTTTATTTTCATTTAATAATAGGATATTATTTATTAGAGATACAATTTTAGTATGGTATAAAATTGAGGCTAATATGGTAATCAATATATTAAATAATTTCTACAAAATGAATAAATTTACCTTTGTTGAATTTCATCCGACATCCTAATTTCACATTCTTCTTCCATCTTTCCGGCGCATTTCATCTATCAGTTTAGTTGTCCTATCTTTTCGATCTATCTCTTTGTCCTATTTTTCTTATTCCACTTATTTCCTTCAAGTATATCTGGTGAGTGCATATTTCTTTCTCTTTCATGTTTATGTAAATTTTGCAATATATAATTTTGATTTAATATTTCGTTAAAGTTTTCGGTAAATAAAAGTACAATGAATGCATATTCCGATCATCTCCTTCAAATAATCTTTTCATGTTATTAATTTTGTTTTTTAAATGTGACGTGATTAATATATACTATTTCATATATAGAATATTACATTAAGAGTGACATTATATTTTGAATAAGTATTAAACATCACACACATAATATATAATTAAGCAACATACACATAGTATTTCATATGTGTTATAATATATATGAAATATCATTAAGCATCACACACAGAATATACCATTAAGCAATAGACAAATTATATATTATATTGTAACGATCCAACTTTTTCTACTAAGTTGAGGTCATTATTACTAAAATAAATAAATGCTTTCTTATAAAAAATAAAAGAGGACACTAAATTTTCAATGAAAATTTCAAATACTCATTTGTAAATCGTAAATAAAATATGTTAAAATAAAAGTAGAAGGTAAAATTCTAGTTCATGCCCTATTTAACTTTTAAAGAAAAATAACATAAAAATAATTCATAAGTTCAATAAATTTAAATAAAAAGTCAAATACTGAAAACATGGAAGGTGGAAGCAACATAAGATATCCCCTATGACAAGTCACGGTCACTTCGTGTCGTTCGCCAACGTTCCTTTACCTCTACCTTTGCCTGAAAAGTTAAACATAAAAAGAGTGAGTATAAACATATACTCAGTAAGGGACCCACTACTAGTTCTGCTAGGTGTCTGTTAACTTTCCATTATGGTTCCATAAGGAAGTACTCCAAAACTATCGTACTCTCGAACACACGTTATCTAGTGATCCCGTAGGAATAAATCTGGTCTTCGATGAACTCAAAGGAACGCCTAAGAGAATTAGGCTGTAAGTGACCCCATCAGACCACTCATAAAACATATCATGACAGATTGGTGGTCCCGTCGTACTCACACAGTCATAAAAAGGTGGTGATCCCAAGGAACACCCATATGGGTACAATTCTAATAGACAAAGTTAACAGAATACTACAGTCCATAACATGTAGCATATCATAATTATCTGACATGAATATCAATCATAACGTCTTTATCATGTGATTAGTATATAATGCATCATAACATATCAGTCATCCTTATCAGTCACATTATGCATTTGAGCTACATCAATGCATAATGAAAAATATATGCAAGTTCTTAATTCTATTTTCGAATGTCTAGTAGTAGAATCTATTGCTTGAGAATAACTTAACAAAAATTATTCCTAACAAACATAGTCAAAGCTTTCCAAACAGACAAAATCCTAAACATAAACGAAATTGAATTAAACAAGTTTGTCATCCGATCCAAGTATCTAACTTAGGTCTTCAACTTACCCCAAGGCTAAGGTTGAAACCAAAACAACCTTGAATGGGAGAATTCCACAATTTTCTCCAACAATGTTACTCAACAACCTTCAAGGAAACATAATCCACGTTAATCCAAAATTAAATTTAGGACTAAAATTAATATTTGATGGGAATACCTAAAACTCAATAAAATACTCACAAAAATAGGAAAGTGGCTTAACTTGACTCAACAAGAGGAAGGAAGGAGGGTGACTTACGACTCAAAACGACTCGCGAAGGAGATGGATCGGCTCGAAGGATTCTTCGAAGACAAGGAGACCGACATCCTCGTGCAACGAAGGGAGACAGAGAACTTGACTGACGGTGAAGACACGACATGCAAAGACGAACGAAGAGGTTCGAATGCCAGAACGAACTTTGTGACGGCTTGGATGGAGACGTCTTTGCGAATGGAGATGTGACAAACGGAGCAACTGGCTAGGCTTCGTCGGATGACGCTGAGACGAACGAGACAGAGGTGAAGCGGCGGTCGACAACTGGCTAAGGTTTTTGTGGAAAGAAGAAGATGATGAATAGTAACTTCTTTTTGATTTCATGTAAAATGAGAGGGCCTATTTAAAGTAATAATAATACTTTTCTTTTTTCCTTTTACCTTTTCAAAAATAATCAAATCCTCTCTTCTAACTCCCTATCAAATCTTTTCTTTTATCTTTTCAAAATCACTATATCTTTTTAATTAATTGTATTATCTCAAATAATATAATTATTCTTAAACATTCCACAATTTTATTGATTATATATACGCACATATAATTAACTATAGTTTCTTAAATTTCTCCAATTTAATTAACTAATAACTTTTAATCTAAAATCAAATCTTTCTCAACCAATATCTCAAATTAACACTCGATAATTTCAACATAATTAAATTAAACTAAGATAATTGAATAAAAAAATGAGAAATTTTTAAAAACAACAAATTTTACAAAATATTTACAAGCTATAGCAAATTCTATAGCTTGTAAATATTTTAATTTATTTTTCTATTTTTAAAAATGCCCTTAAAAAAATACCTTAATTTTTAGGGTGTTACACATATATTATCAGTATATATCAAATATCATTAGCAATACCTCATACACATCCTCTCTTGCAGATCTGCCTTTTCCACATTTCTTCTTCATTTTAGCTTTTTAAATAATAGCCGAATATATTTTAAATATTATAAAATATATCTACAAGTATGATAGGTATAATATATGATATATTATACTGTATATGATGTATATCATTCAATCACTTGATGATATATTTGAAGTTCTCTCTCTATTTCTATTGTTATCTAATATTATGTTAAATATACAGAGATATAAAATGATCTATTTAAATCGAAAATAGTTCCAGTCACAGTAAGATTTTACAAAATAACTTTCAATATATAAAAATTAATGCAAATTTGATAAAATATAATAAGTATATATTATAAATTATTAAATTACGTGGAATATATGCAAAATGAAAGAAAATGACGTGGTATATATACTTGACAGACTGTAAATAAGTGCATATATTGTATATTACGTGACATATATACTTCATTCACTATAAATTTTCTTTTTCGGAAAAATTTATCGAAAAATTTCACCGGCATACTATATTTCACAACTTCATATACATAATTAATAATATGAAACAAATATGCACTCAACGAAAAAATTTGAAGGAGATGAACGAAATAAGAAAGAATGGATGGAGAGAAAGCAAAAAGTGACAGAGAGATTGGACGGAGGGAAGAATTTTTTTAACAAAATCACCAAAAGAAAAATAATTAAGGGGTAATTTTGATTGTAATATTACCATTATAGAATTAAATACCATATTTACGTAAGACATCTTATAAATGTAAATCTTAATCACATGCGATGGTCCACTTTCCTTATTTCATTTTTCTATTTTTAATAATAAAGATAGATAGTTTAGTCTTTTGGACTATACATGTGTATAAAATTGAAACTCATTAAGATATTTATAAAAAATTTGACAACATTAGGTCCAACTTAATAAGGCGCCCCTAGTGATTAAACTCCTAAAATAATCTTTTTAGAATGGTGGGAAACCAACCTTGCTTCACTTGCAAACTATTTAAGAGTATCCAAAAATGCTCTTCAAATTTACATCATGAAATTGTAACCAAATCTCCATTTTTTTCAAAATTAATATTTAAATTGAACTAGTTTGAAACTTCGTAGCTGTTTGTTTCTTCTTTGGCTCGATTTACCTTTTTTTTTTTCTAAAAAAATATCATATATTTTAAAATCAATTTAATTGAGTGTGTTTAGAAACAAACTCCATAAGTATATAACAATGATGATATGACGGTCCTTACCCAAATGCTTCACCTCAAAACAATCTCACTCATTGACATTCCTAAGTTCATCAAATTTAACTCATAGAATTGTAACCATTGACCTTAAGTTAGCTTGGACCAGACTTTAACTGAACTTGGATTGACCTTTAAGTTTTTAGTAGAGGTGTACATAAGTCGAGTTGGAGAGAAAATATGAACCAACCCAAAGTAATTGGCTAGGAAAAATTGAACCCTATCGAGTTCAATGTGCAAGGATCAACCCAATCCAAAAAATTCAGGTAGTGGGTTGGCCTTTTTTTTTCTTCTAAATGATCATAATAAGTGCTCGGGTAGAAAATGATACACGATCGTGTAGGTAGTATTAACACAATTGTGTAATTCTTTTTCATGATGAAAAAAATGCTTCAAATCTAAATAATCGTGTTGATTATGATAAACGATCGTTTACATCATATCCACACGATCGTGTAGTGCTTTTTAAATGATGGAAAAAAAGCTTCAAATCTAAACGATTGTATGACTAGATAAACGATCATTTATATTTTGATATTCTAGAAGAGAGGCTAAGAAAGAGAACATCATATAACCGGGTCGAGTTGGGTCAACCCGACCCTTAAATGCCCAACTCGGTGGCCCGATTTTTTTTTTTAAAATTATAATCCAACCAACCTAAAACAAAATTTAACACAACCCAACCCTTAGATTTGGTTTGGATAATCTAGATCGATTGAGTTACCGATTTTTTTGAACACTCCTAATTTTTGGACCCATTTGAGGTTATAAATAGGATATTTTCACAATTCTTTCTCTTTTTAGACACCATCCATTTCACAGGTTTTTTTTTTAAATGGAATTTCAAACATACATTTAATCTCTGTTTGTTTTACTTTTTAAAATTAATGATATTATTATTAGAAAACTTTAAAAATGGGTTTTCAATATTATGTAAAAGTGTGGGATTTAGTATATTATTAAATATAAATATATTATTTTTACTGCTATTTTTTAATGTAATCTTGACTATTTAATGTAAACTATTATTATTTATTATTAATATTCTAAGTAATTTAATTAATTTAATTATGTTTAGTTAGAAGGTATTCTTTTATTTTATTAACTAAGTAACTAATTAATTTGAATTAAATTTAGGTTAATTTCATAAATATAACAATCCGACAAAGGGTCGGTGTAACAAAATGAAAATACTCATGAAACTGACAATTTTTTTAAAAATATTTCAGGTTTGTCATTCTTTGTCATCGCCCTTCCTTATCATTGTCTTTCTTCTCTTTCTTTTTTCATTTTCTTTTTCATCGCCCTTCCTTTGCATCTTCTTTCTTCTGCAATTATTCTTTTCATTTTCATCGTCTTTTTTTTCTTCTTATGCATTTAAATTTTTTTTTATCAAACTGTTATTTTATTCAAGATCGTATACTAAATATAAAAAATTTATTTTTTAAACTGTTGTTTGGTCCTTTAAAATCATGTGCCCAAATATAAAATATCGTTAAAAACATCGTTGAGATATTGGATTGCCAAATCTAAACGATCGTGCCAAATTTAGACGATTGTGTTTCAAATATAAACGATCGTGTACCAAATCTAAACAATAATTGTGTACTAAATTTTTTTGAAAAAATCATTAAGATTTGACTACTCAAATTTAAACTATGTAAACGATCGTGTACCAAAAAAATTTGAAAAAAAATTATTTAGATTTGACTATCCAAATCTAAACGATCGTGGGCCCATTCTGAACGATCGTGTTCCAAAAACTCTTGAAAAAATGGTTTAGATTTGGCTCCACATTCAAAAAATCTTGAAAAAATTGTTTAGATTTGGCTCCAAATTAAACGATCAAAACCTAAACAGTCATGTACCAAAGAATAGTCAATTAATCACGGTGCATTGTCAACTAATTACGATGCATTTTGGGTATTTACTATTGTGGGTCTGTGAGCTTTTTTCGATTTTAAAATTGTTCGTTTTGTTATATTTTAAAAAAGATCCCTTAAATTTATCTATAGGATTTAATTAAGTAATTGAATTGTTTTAATTTTTACAAATTATTGAATTAAACATATATATTTACCTTTAGATATCAATTATTCTGCACATTGAAACACAAACATTATTTCTTTTTGACACTTAACTATTTAAAAATCCTATTTAAAAATCTTCAATTATTGTAAATAGCGTTTCAACCTATTTACTATTTTGCTACATTTTTTTCTACTTAATCTTCATTAGTTTTTTTATTTTTTTATTATTTACTATCAAGTTTACTATTTTCTTTTCAAACTAAAATAATTTACACCATAAATAAAATAATCAACTATAATAACTTAGGGGTGTTTGGGCCCCAAACAATTCCTGTGGGCTTGGGTTATAATAACCCAACCCACGTTTGGGGCCCGTGTAATGGAAACCCTAGTTTTAGGGTCTCCATTACACGTCTTCACAATCAAAACTCTCCTCTTCCATCCTCAACGCCGCTCCGTTCATTTGCTCTCAATCCGTCTTCATCTCTCTCCACTCGTCCTCAAACCCTCGACACCACTTCATCCTTAACCCGGTTTAACCCTTCCGATCTACACACGAAATCATCCCCATTCTTGAATCCCTGTCTACTAAGTTTATTTCGGTTTAATTGCCGAAAGAAATTTTCATTGACTTTCCTCAAATCATCTTCATCCTATTCGTTATTTGGCCGTCGTTTTGCTTTCGGGAAATACAAACTATCTTCCTCTCAACCGCTTGCATGTTCACCACTGTTCTTGGTGAACATGCAATCCAACTCGGTTTAGACCTTCCACTTCCCCTTGCCGCTTGGACTCCCATTTGTCGATTGGGTACTTTTCCCTCTCTGATTTGGACACTTCCTACACTACGATACTATGTTTCACTGCATTTAGGATGTTCGAGCAAGGTAGGGTTGGAGGTAAGGGTTCGATTTCCACTTTCTATATTTGCCGATGATGAGGATTATCACTATATTTCTTTACCATTATTTGTGATTATGGTTTATTGACTGAATAATTATTTGTGATTACTTCTGTTGCCTGAATAATTATTTTTCTATACTTCTGTTCTCTGAAAATTTGTGTTGCTGTTGTTTAGATCCCTTCATTCTGTTGCTGTTGCTGTTGAAAATTTCTTTGAAAATTTCTGTTGCTGTTGTTCGCTTCCCTTCATTCTGATTTCTTTTCATCCTTCGAATAATAGTTCAAGATTTTCTAATTATGTTTCTTTAATTGCTTCTCTGAAATATTATTTGAAGTAATTTTTTTTCCTTCAATTTACGACCAAATTACATATAGTTTGCTTCTCTGAAATATTCTTCTTTATTTAGGGTTTTTCGATTACTTTTGCTCGTCTGAATTGTAGTTGTTTTGTTATTCATTTTCTTCGTGTCCTTCTCTGAAATTTTTTTTCTTACCTGTTATGTTTCATATTGCTGTTATACTTATGAATTCTCGGCTACTCTGTTTGAAACTATGTCCTTCTTTAACCTGTTTGTAATTACTCCTGTTTGTTTCACTTTCTTATCGCTATTGTGCCTATCAATGTGAACACTACATTTTGGGTCATTTTTTATAATTCGATCCCTCATAAATATGTTGTCATATTCATTTACTTTGCCATTTGAGTAACT
>JBBPDI010000001.1:4775815-4786901 GCA_037974545.1 Cucumis variabilis
TGTTATTTTTCCCATCAACAGCTTATTGAGCTTTGGGTCTTGTCATTTCAATGTCTCCACTTGTGTAAGGAAAAGATGCATTTTTTAGGAAACTTAGTCCTTAGTGATTAGGGTTAAAAGCAATCTTATTGAAATCCTGTAGTTTGAGGTTCAGATTGAATTTTTATAATCTGTAGAATTCACTTGGACTTTGCATGTTGATCTTTTGGGTCTTTATGATATTTTATTTTATTTTATTTATTGAGAAAAATGGTATTTTAGTACTTCTTGGATGTTCCTTTTTGTTTTGTTTTTTTCTTTTCTTTTCTTTTGTCTGGGCGTGTCTAGAAATTGGACTGTCGTGGTTGTTTGAAGTCAATAGATTAAAGGATGGTTTTTTTTTTTTTTTTTTGATAATTAGGGTGGTTTTAAAAAAATTGGGTAAAATGGGTGGGATTGAAACAATTTAGTTGAAATGGGTGAAAATTTGTCCTTATTAGTATGCAAAATATGTATTCTACCATTCTCTCTTGAGTGACATTTGTCCTTATTAGTATGCAAAATATGTATTCTACCATTCTCTCTTGAGTGACGCACTCTATCTTTTTTTTTTTTTTTTCATTTTCTCATAGAAATCAGACGGTCTCGCTAAATATATAAAACTAAAACTAGAGTTTTCTCAAATTTTACCCAACAAACTTATATTTAGTGTTTGTTTGGATTAACTATGGATTTTAGTAAAAGTTACTTTTTTTATATAAATGTAATTCAATAGGCTGAAATCGGGCACAATTCTGATTTTCTCTCTTTCTATATGCTTAAACTAGGGAGAGGTAGTGAATTTCCATTGATTGAAAAATAATAGAAAGAATCTCAAACGAAAAAAATCTCTCACAAAAGACGATTACTTTAGAATTTTTTTTGGCTGAAAAACAGTTTTTTTATCTCCTAAATATTCACAGGATCCAATATTCCTCCTTTGTCTCAGAAGTACAAAAGAGAAGACTTTGTTTGTTAGTTGTGTTAATTTATAATTCGTTCAAGTTTGACCGATTGACTTTTATTCATCGATATTGAGGTTGGTTCGAACATTTACTAAACTTATTACAGTTTGTTCGTGACAGTTTGATTGAAAAATCGACTTTGACAAATGACGCTCACCTGTGACGATAATCACTCTATCTTACATTTTTTTTTTCTCTATTGAAGTACTTTAATGGTATTTGTTTTTGTTGTTTATGACCTTAGAGATCGAAATTGAATCAAAGGGCACATAACTCTAAAATCTATGTGTGATATGATTATTCTATGTGTGATATGATAAACAATAATTCAAGAAGAATGTTGGATTTTAAAACAACAATTCAAAGGTTTTGGTTTTCTCATTCAAAGATTTTGGTTTTCTTTATTTTATTTTTGATTGAATTACATTTATATAAAAAAGTAACTTTTACAATAATTCTTAATCCAAACAAACTAAATATAAATGTAAAAATTGAAAGAAATCCAAGTTTTAGTTTTATATATAGAATATAGAAAGAAAGACGTCTGATTTTCATGGAAATAAAAAAAAAAAAGTTACGAGTAAGAGACCACTCAAGAGAATAGAGACGCATTCTATTAAGGACAAGATTTTTTACCCCTTTACCTAAATTGTTCTATTTTTTGGTGGAATATTTTTTTAATACTGAATTCAGCCTGCAACTACATCATGTTTGTCAAGTACCGGATATTCCGAACATTCCGAACATTCTACCTATTACACTAGATGCTCAATCAAATTGGTTTGCAGGCCCGGCAAAGAACCTCGAAAGTTTGAACATTCTTTCTAGTAAAAGGTCCCAGGGTGCGGGAGTTAGGGTCGAGATCAGCCTTCCCACCGCAGAATCCCACCACTTTTACCCAATTTTCATTTTTTAAAATCACTCAAATTATCCAAAAAAAGAAACCCCTTGTTTTGGCTTGGTTTGCTTAGTTAAAGTAGATTTCTTTTTTTTTTTGGTCAATAAGCAAGTTTATTTTGTAATTTAGAAAAATGGTGAATTGTAGCAAAACGAAAGAAAATTTCTTTACTAAAAAAATGATTGCTGTTAATAGGATGATTTTATCCTCTGGATGGATTCAATTTTATTTGTTTTGTTTATATACTTTTTTTTTTTTAATATTTCCAGTCTTTTAAAATAAATCATTCTAATTTATTTTTTTTTTCTTTTAAATAATATGATTGCAAAAGAGATAATTGTAAATATAGTAATAAAATTAAAATAATTAAATATATAACAATATTTTAAAAAATTTATAAATATAGTAAAATATGTCAAAATCTACTAATAATATAAGTCTATTTCGAATAGATTTGGTTATATTTGTAATATTTTTACAAATGTTGCTATGCCATTTATTATTATTTTAAAAATTGTCATCAATTATAATTATCCATTTCAAAAAGTGGGATTTACCTGAATAAGAAAAAGTTTGAAACTATTTATATTCTGGTGCAATGAGACGTTCTCTTTTTCTTCTCCTTCCTTTTTATGGTTCTCTTTTAGGTATCTGCAATCGTTTTAGGTTTCACTTAATCAATTGTTTTTAGTAATGCCCTTTCTCTTCTTCATTAATCAAATTGAACAGCTCAAATTCAAGTTATATGCATTGGAATTAAAGTAATTGTGGTGGATTGATTTGAATTTGGTGGATTGTTTTTTTCTTTTTTCCTTTATTCTTTATGGTATGTATATTTGATTATCATTACTTAATTTCTAGGTTATTTTCTCCTAACCAAATCAATTAGAAAAGTCAATTAAATTGTGCTAAGTAATTAATTGATACCAACTGAACCGATAAAGAAGCATCGAAAATTCTAATTACTATCAATTGCATTACGATCAAGAGCTTACTAGGGAGAACAATTAGTTTTCAAGTGCCTAACTAAGTATTCATGCAAATCCAATTCTAGGTTAGATTGATCAATGCCTATAACAAGCAAACTTAACCTATTGCTTCAACAAAGTGGCAATCAAGCAATCCCCAAGTATTCTAAAACAAGATATAAATCGATCACTAACAAAATTGAATTAACAACCACACAAATCTAATTAAAAAATCACAAATACATTGGAATATGGAAAAATCCTAACAACCCAAGTTGGAGAATAGTACCTTAGCCTCTCATCTACGTATCCGATGATGAGAAAATGTTTGGGGACTAAAATTGATTGAAAAGCCTTAGTCATTAGAGAGGAAACTGGTGTAAGTAGGTTGGAATCACTGATAGAATAACCTAGGTGACGAAAAAAATTATTTATAAAATTTGAAATGGTGTCGCAATAATGACGAACCAAGCTCGAGGCTCCACTTTGAAGCGTCACAACACTCTAAGGCAGCCTCATGACGCTGTGTGCAAATTTTGGACAGTAAGGCTAGCCTTATAGCGTCTTGCACAACATTATAGGGCACTGCAAGGTAGAGACTAAAACTGCCTCTTTTCTTTATATATTTTCTTTGATTGATGCCATTTGACCTCGTATTTACTCATTTTAGTACCAAAATGACGTCAACACCGAATTCTATCATCAAGTTGGCCATCAAATACACCCTACTTAATCCTTAATCGTTTCAAGCAAGGTAGAATAAAGCTCAGAGTCTCACAGGATAGCTTACTAAGATGCCAAGATGCTTTTCTCATGCCTTCACAGTTAGCAAGAATCAAGCATACAGTCAACAACACAATCTAAAAAAAAACATTCAATTGATGCAAAGATTAGATTCTTTCCTCAAATTTTTTTTTGTGCATAAACAAGTCCTAGACCCTTCTACTTCTGCTTAAACAAAACCCAAAATAGAGTTAAAAGGACTCTCAATTTGCTTTTTTCCTACTTTGGAAAAACACTTGTTTATATGAAAGATCTTTAATAACCCCTTATTTTTTTTTTATGATTTTCTCCATTTCAAGCATGAGTTGTAATATTAATGAACTTTCTAAAGCATTTTTTGTAGTAATAAAAACAGTAATTGATCTTTAATAACACTTGTTACTAACAACATCTCTTTTTTTTTTGGCAGTCTACAATTTGTTTTGCAAATATTATTTATAAAATCAAATTATAACCATATATATATTTATTGAAATTTTTTGTGTCCATATTATTGTCTAGAGGAAGAAAGATGTAATTCACCTTTCATCAAAGTCAACAATCACAATTATAACCAAAATCTTCAAATTTGTAGCATATAATAGAAATAAACATATTCATCCAAAAAGTTTGATATAATCATCAAAAGTACTTTTCAAGAAATTCTTACCAAATAGAACAAGTTGTAAATTTTTAATTCAAATAAAATGACTACATATCTATAATCCCAAAAAGTTGATAGAATCAAAAGAGATGTTAAAATTGTAGCGATACCAAAATACTTCTATATATGTGTGTGGCTCCAATGTTTCTTGCCATATCAATCAACTAATAAAAAAAAACGTGATGATTAACTCTAACAATAGATTAATTAATAAACTAAATAAATACCTAATTCACAAAATAAATTTCTTACATAGTTTGATTTTATCCATTGACCATGCAACAATAGTGCCCACAACATCATCAATGGGAATAATTTCAGGTGTCGACCTCCATAAAAAAGAATTTGAATTTGTACTATATCAACCCACTTACGAATTGCATTCATGCCAGGAGGTATGTGGTATGCAAGGATTGATGGATCATTGAAAGAACATCTGCCTTTAGCAATAACTTCTTCTAAACCAACCCAATCTAACAACAACTTATGAGGAGTGTTGGTATTATCACTCTTTTTCAGCAATAATATGATAAAAAAAATTTCAACTAAAATGCCAACAAACCAACAAAGAATGAAATATTTATAACCTAACAAAGAATTGAACATTAGAAGACTCATTTAAGAGTGGGAGGGGAGGGTGTTCCCTTATAAACAATGTGAACTCACAACATTTAGAACCTCATACTTCAACTAAGGTCACCTAGTGACATTGAAGTCTCCACCAATAACCCAACAATAGGTTGAAATACCAAGCTGTAATAAAAAGAGAGAAAGCCCAATAATAGGTTGTGTCACGCCCCACTCCAAAAGTTACTTTATGCAACCAATTAGTGGTGATGTAACTACCTAGAGATTCCACACGAGTCTCCCGCTAGATAACGCACATGACGCTTAGTAAGGGAAATTAAATGCAATCAATAAGCTTGAACATGAAATGTGATCAACTCCATGAAATAAGAAGACTTCATTGATAATTCGAATCATAGAGTACATTTAGTATTTAATACAAGGTTTCTTTTAAAAGAACTAAGAACAACAGAAAATATATAACAGTTAGACTCTGCTCGCCTAGCTTCTACATGCTAAGCGATCTGACAGTGGTCACTACTAAAAGGATGCGTTTCACGGATGGCACAGTAGGTTTTCAAGGTTGCAAGTTTGACAAAAAAAATATTTGAAAGATTAGACAAAACGTCTAGTGAGTGGGGTCTTTTTAGCAATATCTTTGGTAAATCAAAGTTGCCTTCTTGTGTTATAATCATTTCGTCAAATCATGTGGTAAATAATATATGGCTTAATTAGTAAAGTATTAAGTTTAAATTAAATCATATTAATTTTATCAACAACGCAAATCATTGTTTCATATGGAAATAATTTCTTTTCAATTCTTTCATCGTAATTCATATCACATGGTATGCATCTCGAATATATCATATGAATCTCGCAAAACCAGTCTGCATTTTAATTACATCTTTGTACCCCTTTTGCTCAACTAAAGCCTTTTACCTCACTTTTTTGCCAAGTTGTGACTATGCGGAGTAAACCCAATGCATTAGCAAGTTTCATAAATTCCACTACGCATAACACATCTTCCAATGCCAGGTCATGCAGCAAGCAAATGGCATCCCTTACCAGATTACGTAGCAAGTATGAGATATCCTACTCAAGATCACATAACATGAATAGGGCATTCTATTCTAGAACACACAACAAGAATAGAACATCTTATCCTAAATCACATAACAAAGATATGACATCACATCACACATAGTACAAAAGATCATCACATTATATCATTTCAACTTCTATCAAACCTTATGCATTTATTAAATAGACATTATCACATCACATCATTCTTTTTCATAACAAGTCTAGTTCATTTATAAATCATTTGCATTTTATGAAGTGGAAAAGATGAGAGAAATCACATGGTTTATAGTCTCAACAGAATTATAGTAAGGATTTAAACTTGTTTTAGAAACCCTTTTTATTTTGGAAAACGATTTGTAAGAAAAAAAATTCACAATCACAATGACACTTGGCTAGCTTCTAGGCCACGAGCTCCCTTGCACTTTCTTACAATTTTTGTCGGACTCAATCTTGTTTTAGATCTCTAAAACCTTGGAATTTCTCTCAATTCTTTCTCAAGTGAGCTCAGGGTAAAAACAGCTTCAAAATGACCATATTTTGCCTTATTTATACACTCTTTCGGTGAAATTTCCCATGTCGAAATGATTACTTTTGTAGACGATGAGAATTGGTCCACTAACAAAACACCACGTCCCTAGCACTTCCTCCTTTTGAATTTGGATTAGATAACAAGGTCAAATCATTGCTGGCTTGCTTACATAAAGATGACATAACTACTTCCTGATGATGGGAGCTTAAAACGCATAACAGTTCATCGCGTAGCCTTCTCGCTTCGTAACAGCCTTCGACACATAATTAGTTCTTTATCTCAAGCATTCCTATTGCATAAGGTAGACCGCTATCAAATCCAAAATAGGATATTAGATTCAAAAGCAAGCCATATTGCCTGAATAATTTGTAATGATTTAAACTTTTTAAACTAAATAAAGGTCATTACTCAAAGAAAAATAATCATTTAACTTTCTTGAAAATAGGAAAACTATTTTTTTTTATAAAATTAACATCAATAAATGTTCGGAGACATAACATCGACAAAATCAATAAAAATAATTTAAAAATGTGACTCGTGGGTACTAACAATTTTTTAAAAATAAAATAAATGTAAATAAATAAGATAAAAATTTGATTAAAAATGTCTAAAACCAAAATATTGAACTACTTATACATAGACGTGGAAGCAAAACTAAGTCTCCATATAACATGTCACAGATCCTTTCTTTCTCTCGCCAGCTTTTCAAGTTCTCTACCCTTGTCTGAAATATTAAACATAAAAAAGAGTGAGTATATAAATATACTCAGTAAAGGACCCACTAATGGTCTCACTAGATGATCTGTTAACTTTTCATTAGAAACATAATATAATAATGTCACACCCCCTCCCAAGCCACCAAATCTTAGCTTAAGAGATAGTGCAGCTAGTCAACAGATATCTCAACTTACCTCTAACTTAAAGTAGAAAACACAACAGAACATAAAGAACATTCAACCACAAAACAACACAACACTACTAAAGTGGAACCTAAAATTGCATAATACTAAACATCACGAGTCTAACATAGACATATATACAACTAACTAACATTAGAGTTAAAGTTAACAGACTCAAACACCCCATGATCAAAACTCCAAGCTTACATACAACCTAAAAGACTAACTCAAAATAATACATACTGAAAGGGAACTCAAAACTATGCCACTACCTTATCGACAAATGGAGTCAGGTATCGGTTCCACGATCTTTACCTAAAAATTTAAAAACATTTGAAAGCATTAGCTAAATAGTCCAGTGAGTGACTAGTGAAATAACTGAAACATGCTTAAATCCATGATATGGGCAAAACAGTTAAAACATAACTCGAGATAAACTTGTAAATGTTCATTTCAATATATAATTCTTAAACAAATACTTTGTTAAAATGATTTTTGAAATAATAAGACTTAAATCTTCTCTTTCATGCTATACTGTATACCTCTATTGATCAATCGAGACGAATAAGCTAGGCATGTAAACCTTATCTCGTGACACGATACTTATAGGACGAATAACCTAGGCATCCGTAGTGCCCTATCCTGTAGATAGCTAGGAGATGGAAAAGCTAGGCATCCGCAGAAGCCCTCATCTCAAACCTAGTCACTAATGGTGGAAGAACTAGGTATCTACTAAATTCCCTCACCATAGAACCTCTGCATAGGAACTTTAATACCCCCATAGGGTTGCTATTTGTCTCTCATAATAAACTCGATATAGACTTAAAACATTCAAATCTACTGATGAAAATCTTATTCAGAAATCTCAAATCATACTTAAACTTGCATACCAAAATAACTTTGCATACTTTAACAACAATCTTTTACTTTCAAAAGCATTTGCATACTTATAAGTATTTTCTAAACTCATGCTTAAAACATAACATTTTCTTAAAGCTCAGTAGCAAACACTTACCTTGGAAGCATGTTTGTAAAATGATTAACCTTATCAAATTAGAAACTAATTTTAAAACATTTAAAAGTTACTCACAAATACTTGCTTAACCTTCCGATCTATACATTTGCCCAATACTTTCTTGTCCTAAAATATTGAAAAATTTAAATTAAATTAATCTTCTAGAATAAGAAATTATCAAACCAAACTCCAAAAATTCCAAAACTTCAAAACTTGTCGAAATTGGGTATTATGGCACTACTATCTGCATGGCTTAGGTGCCAGGCATGCACACATACACGTAGATCATCAGGAGGTCTGACCACGTGCTTGTCGTATGCATCTGGCCTTATCGTGTGCTACATTGTTGTGCATCTTGCCTCACATGGCTGCATGTCGTGCGCACACATGCACACTCTTGTGCACATGGCGTGTCGAATAGCATGGCGCGCTTCCTCTTGCCACCTGACTATGCGTTTGACCATCTCGCTTGACACTTCAACGCCTAAAATAATCTCTTTTTCTTTTCTTGAGTGATCATCAAATCCTTACACCCTGATGCTCGACCAAGCTCAACAATAACCCAAAATACTGAAAGTTTCTAAAAAACTATTATCAACTTTTAAAATTCACAACTTTTAAACCAGAACTCAAAATGCAAAACTTCCTTCTTAAGACTCGGTTAGAAATGAGTTGAATATCCTACCTAGATTCAAATTTGAAGTATTGAGTTCTATAGCTACCAGAAACTCAGCCTTACTCAGAATCTTTTGAAATCCGACCTTCAAAAGTTCATGATCTTCAAACTCAACCTTTTCTTAATCTTTTTTATCTGGCAGCCTCACACTAGAAAATAGACTAATGAAGGAAGCTTCTCCAACTTGAATCACTCAATTTTCACGAGAGAATTGAGAGAACTTTAATTCTGAAGTGAGCCTATTTATAGAGTTTTATGAAAAGTGAACTTTGCCACCTTCTGTTTTCATGAAACCACAATTTTCATGCTTAGGACACCTAGCAACCATTTCAACACCTACCCAAAACACCTAGAAGTAACCTTTCTCACATAACAATTAAATCGCTTGCCACGAACATGTTTTCTAGCCCAAGCCTCATCACCAAACCTTGCTCGCAAACCCCTTCACCTACAACCTCTTTGGCTGCAAGTCCTCTTCTCGCCTAAATTTGCTCGCATAAAACATCCTTGCAAGCCTAAGAATTTCTCACAACCAATCCCTTCCTCGTGTAGACAAGATCTCCTCGCCAAGATCACACTTACAACCACTCATAACAAGGCTTGCCACCTATTAGGCTTCAACGCCTTAATAACTTGTTTGGAGGTTATCTCGCCTAGCCTTAATGCCTAAAGCCAAGAAACTCTATGCATGAGATTGTCCTTTGGAGGTTTTCCACGCCAACAACATCTCTTTTCGCCTAGGCAAATGAGCAAAACGCCTAAGCCCTCACCAAAACATCTACTACCTTATAAAATAACCTCTCAACATCTTTTTGGCCGCCAAGTATAAGCTTAACACTTAGCAAAATTTCCTTTCTTTTTCCCACCTAACAAAGGACAACAAACACTTAACTTCTTATAGCATTTAACACTTAGAACTTTTATGGAGTTTAAAAAACTAGGGTTTACAGCATACTTGGACGAGTGAGACCATACGAACACCCCTTATCGTGCAAGTGACCCATAGGAACTTCCCTTATCGTGTGAGTGATTGTAGGTACACACTCCATAAACATGTCTGTTATTTATAGGTACACCCCTTATTGTGCGAGTGATCCTGTCAGAATACCCCTTATTGTGCGAATGACCTCGTATACATAGTAAAACTAACATCTAACTGTGCATGTGATCTGTAGGTACACCCTTTGTCGTGCGAGTGATCCTGTAGGAACACCTCTTATCGTGCGAGTGACCCCATAGATAGGAACACAATACAGGTGGGGTAAAAACTCAACAGACAAAGCTAACAGACACACCACAATCCAAAAACATGTAATAATCAACACATCATGACATAAATCATCAGTTATAATAGTTCATAAATCATAATAGTCCATAAAGCATGAAATCCATAAATCATGCTTAATCATCATGTAACATCAGTCAACAAGCATAACATCTCATTATGCATTTTTAGCTACTATCAATGCATAATCACAAAATACATGCAACTCTTAAAATTCAGTTTGAAGGTCCAGTAGTAGAAACTCTTACCTTGAGATTAACTAACAATTCTTTCTTAACAGTCACGATCAAATCTTTCAATTAATAAGTCCTAAATAGCAAGGAAAAAAATAAATAAATTTAATAATTTAACATGTGACTAATGATTCTAAAATCATCTCAAGTCAACTTACCCAAAGTTGAATTCAACCTTGGTTGAGAAAAATTCTACCAGACAAATAATCCAATTAAAATTTAACCAACCGAACCTTCAAGCCAAAAATAATCCAACTTAAATCCAATATTAATTTATTTCAAGCAAAAAATTAACCTTTTCTCTCTCTTCACTTAATTCTTTATTCAATCAACTTTATTTATTTTTTTTACCAAAATAGTTATATTTTTTCTTATTATTTCTAAACAAATATCCTCTCTCCAAATAATTATCCTTCCATAAATAATTTATCTTTATCTTCTTTTCAAAATACAATATCTTTCTCTTAAATAATTATATTTTAACAAATATAATTATTTTTTAATTTTTCATAATAATTATATAT
>JBBPDI010000001.1:4792164-4812584 GCA_037974545.1 Cucumis variabilis
CCATTTGTTTAGTGCCCCCTTTAATTTTATGGCCAGTTTTGTTTTGATTTTGTTATCTTTACAGAAAGTAGTTTACTACCATTTTTTTTAATCATGTTTTCTATCCGTAGAGAATGCTAATATGAATTTAGTAGGTTATGTACTTTGGAGTTTGGAGACGGCCAATCTTGTGAAGTTTTTCTTTTCCAAAAGAAAGTTCCATTGTAAACATAATATTAAATCTCTCAAGTTTGATATTTTTCTCGATAATTTTATGTTTTCATGAGCTTGACATGACAAATAAATCAATATTTTTATTATAATGTAGAAAATTTTACGAAACAGAAAAAAAAAACTGATTTCAAAATATAGTAAAATGAATTAAAATATTTTTAAAATACCAAAATATATCAATCTATCATACATACAAAATATGAATGACTCTGAATTACTATTGAATAAATTGGGTTCATAACAACTTTTCATCAACACCAATAAATTAATAAGGAAAAATACATAAAAGGGAAATACTATAAAGGAAAATATAAGGAAAAATACATAAAAGGGAAATACTATAAAGGAAAATGTACTAAATAGTAATGAACACCCTCCGACAAAATCAAGGTGATAGAATGATAAACCACTTGAGTTTACAAAAAAAACTTTTGAATCAAATCAACCGATGTAGGCCAAGAAACAAAATCCCACGGATAAAAAAACTAATAACTTCTAGGTTGGAAACATATACCCACAAAGAATGAAAACAACAAATTCTAAACTATAAATAAAGATCTTTATGAAGAGATCTAAAAGAAAACCTATCTTGAACGAAACAAGAACTTCTTAGATGAAAACAATGATTCTCATATAGAGATCTAAAACAAAACCCATGAAGGACCAATTTGAAATTGAAATAAAGACCCACACTTTTTTCCTCCAATTTGACACAATTGAACCAAACCAAAATAGTGAACCAAATTTGTCATGGCAAGGAAAAATTGGACAAACGGTGAACGATGACCTACTATATGGTACTTTGAAACTAACGACAATTCAATATGAAAGAAGAGTAGCATAGACTTGTGGAAATGGATGGTTCTACATGTACATGGATTTGCCTCCATCAACAATCGATAGACGAAGTGTTGTTGGAAATTACCTAGAAGGAGTGATGCGTTGAGAAGCCTTAGCTCCTAGACAGAATGTCTAGACAGAACGTGTGCTTCCTTGTCTTGTATCTCGTGTAATATGTTGGTATTATGCCTAGTCAGGATGCCTTCTTTAGTCATCTCACGTAATGATTATATTCTCCAAATCATCACCTTGCCTACCGATCAAAACGCCTAATAATGATCACCTCGCCTATCGATAAAATAGAAACAAGTTAGAAGAAGGGTTGAGTCGCAAATCTCGCTTTCTTTAAGACGTTTTGCAGCTCAGCTCTTTTTTTGCAAACAAATTTGGGAAAAATTTAAAATAGTTTTTAGCAAAAATATATATTATAATATTATTCCTCTCCTTGCTCGACCAATAGTGATGACACGGGCATGGAAAAATATCGACAAACCTACTTTTTCCTATCTCCTCACTCTTTCCAAAACTTGGGTGCCCTTAGGGCCCAAACCCATGAATGAATGTATGCATTTATAAAGGAGACTTTCACATTCCTATCTAAGCAAATCGAGAATGCATGTTTAGATAAAATAATAATAAATATTTGCTAACTTAAAATTTTCATCTAACAATCCCCCACTTGAAGTTTTTTTACTATTAGTCCCCCACACGAAATTTTTAAAAACATTTTCATCGAACAATGTCTATCTTTTTAATTTTGTGCTTAAGTAAAGGTGTCTAATGACTTAAACCTTTATGTAGTAACAATAGTTTAGAGTATTATAAAGTAACTCGTAGTTTTAAATTTTACTTCTAATAAAATTATTTCACACCGAGCATTATTTGAGTGAAGTTTTAAAATTTCTCGTGCTTTAAAGCCTTGCACATATATCCCAGTTTAGTGAATGGTCTAGAGAATTCGCCTGGAATTCTATAGGAAGGGGTCCTCACTTCCACATCCACAAAGGTGAATCTATCAAGAGTACTCCTGTAGCTAGGTAGCCTACTTGATTGTATAGAATTCATTAAGAACTAAGTTCAATCTTTTCATACGCTTCATGATGTTATGATAATTACTCAATCGTAAGAATGGAACTCCTAATTATTTTAGCATGATTCTTGTCATATTACTTGTGATCAGTTATTACCCCTGAACTTGTTTCTTAAGATCTTCAGTCTTTCAAGTTGGGTTTACTTCACAAGTAATTCAGTTTTCTATAGGCTTGTGACCCATTCTTTCTGAGGTTTTAAAAACTCTCTCTTACTAGTCCTTCCATTAAAGGATCAGCCAAGTTATCATTAGATTGTACATTATCCACTATCATTGAACTAGTAGTGAGAAATTCTCTAATGATACTATGCTTATGACGTATTTTTCATCTCTTATCATTGTAATAACGGTTCTAAACTTTTGCGATAGTTGTAGTACTATCACAATGGATTAGTATGGCTAGTATTGATCTTTTCCATGTGGAAATCTCTAATAGCAAGCTTCGAAGTCAGCTTGCTTCTTCACTAGCAGTAGCTAGTGCAATCAATTCTGACTTCATCATTGGCTGAGCTAAGATGGTCTGTTTCTTAGATTTTCAAACAACAACTCTTCTTGCTATATTAAAATTATAGCTGCTTGTAGCCTTTCATTCATCTAAGAGAGAGTTCCAATCAATGTCATTGTAACCTTTAAGTACATCGGAAAACTTTTGATAATGTAATTCAAGGTTTTGGGTTTTCTTAAGATATCTCATTTACTCTTTCTGCAATATTTCAGTGTTCTAGACTTCATATGATGGTAGTATATTCAGATTGATTAACCCTGCCACCAATATTTTTGAAAATTTTAATACTAGAATCAAAGGGTGTACAAGCTGGTTTGCTTTCAAAATAATTGTACTTCTTTAAGATCTTTTCTGTGTAATGAAATTGATCTAAGGAATGTCCATTTTCAGTTCTAGTAATTATGATGTCCAGGATTACATTAGCTTCTCCTAAGTCTTTCATGTCAAAGTTTACACTCATAATTGATTTCACATCGTTTATGACGTGCAAGTTTGATCCAAAGATTAATATATCATCTACATATATTCATATGATAGTACATAATCTATCTTCAGTCTTATAGTAGATACATTTGTCACTCTCATTTACTTTGAATCCTTTGGACATGATTAGGTTGTCAAACTTTTCGTGTCATTGCTTAGGAGCTTGTTTTAGGCCAAAGATGGATTAATTATCTAATTTACAAACTTTAGATTCTCACCATGAACTATGAAACCTTCAGGTTGTTCTATATAGACCACTTCTTCTAAATCACTGTTTAAAAGGGCAGTCTTAACATCCATCTGATTTACTAAAAGATTGTTCAAGACAACTATAGAAATCAACACACTAATTGAGGTGATTCTAGTAACTGGGGAGAAACTGTCAAAGAAATCTATGTTTTCCCTTTGTCTAAAATCTTTTACTACTAGTCTAGCCTTATACTTATCTACTGATTCATCAGGTTTAAGTTTCTTCCTTAAAATCCATTTACAACCTATTGCTTTCCAGTCAGGGGTAAGTCAATTAGGTGTCCAGTCCTATTAGATTCAAGAGAGTCCATTTCATCATTGTTAGCTTCTTGCCATAAGTTGGCAACTACTGGGGATAAGGCTTCTATTAGATCTTTTGGATCTTCTACGTTGCACATTTTGAAGTCTTCTCTAAAGTTTTTTATGGTTCTTTCTCTCTTACTTCTTCTAGGTTCAGGCTCTACACTTTCTTATCTTGGGTTTCGATCCTAATTGAAGGTAGACTACTCAAACTTGAGCCTCCACTAGTTTGAAGCCTCCATTATTTCTAGATTTAAAAGGAAATCTATCCTAAAAAAATCTACATTGTTTGATTCTATGATTACCTTATTTTCTAAGTCATAAAACATATAGGCTTTACTTTTCAGCGTAGCCTATGAAGACACATTCATAGCCTCCATTGTTAGTTTTCTTCTTTTAGGATCAGGTATTCTAACATAAGCTAGACAACCTCAAGTTCTAAGATAAGACAGGTTTTGTGTTTTATTCTTAAGAACTTCATATGGTGAAGTTTTACTGTTTCATTTAGGAATCCTATTAAGGACATAATTAACAGTCTTGATTATTTCACCCCATCAAGATGGTGCTACTCTTGAATCAAGCAAGATAACAACTACTAACTCACTTAGATTTCTATTCTTTCTTTCAACTTTTCCATTCATTTGAGGAGAATAAGCTGCAGTTGTTTCATGTATTATTCCTTAGTTATAAAACTTATTAAAGGCAACTGAATGATATTCAGTTCCTCTATCACTATGAATTCTCTTAATTCTTTTATTAAATTGATTCTTTATTTCAGTTACAAACACCTTAAATATATCAAAGGCATCACTTTTATTTTTAAGCAGATAAATAAAAGTAAAGTCTAACCAATCATCTATAAAGGTTATAAAATACCTTTTATTATTCTTAGTTAATGTGTCATCAAATTCACATAAATCAAAATGAATTAATTCTAAAGGTTCGGTTATCCTAGTTATAGATTTATGCGAAGTTTTAATTATCTTAGCTTGATTACAACATGCACATTTTTCAAATTCATGCAAATATAACTTAGGAATAAGATTCAACCTACTCATGTTGCTAATTAGTCTTTTATTAATATGACAAAGTCTAGCATACCAAATATTAAAAATAGATAACATGTAAGCAGAAGACATATTCTTATTATTCCAAATTCAACTTAAACATGCCATCAGTTGCATAGCCCTTTCCCTCAAATACATTATTTTTGGTTAATATAAAAAGATTTGATCTTATTGTTTCAGTGAACCCGACTTTGTTGAGAAGATACCTTGAGACCAGATTCTTTTAAATTTTGGAAGTGTGCAAAACTTTCTTCAGGACAAGCATCTTGACAGATGTGAATTTCAGTTCTAATTCTCCAATGTTGGCCACTTAATTTGGTGATGCGATTATCCCCCAGATGGATATTCTTATCCTTAGTCTCACTATATTATCTAAATCAGCTAAGGTCATGACAGGCGTGGCGAGATGCACCAGTGTCTAGCCAACAAACCTTCAAACCTCCTAATCACATTAACTTATGTGCTCATCGCTACTAAATCCTTTTCTACCAGGTTCACCTACGTAGCAAGACGATTCTCGTTTCTATAGTTTCTAGCTAAGTGTTCAGGCTTATTACAGTTATAACAAATAATTTATACCATACTTCTAGACGGAGGATTCTAAGTGTTCTTCTATTTGTTGAAACCTCATTTCATTTTGTTCCCTTTCGACTTCAGGTTCAGTTTAAAAAATGTGGTAGACTGCTTTCTGGGAATCATGTTCACCTCTTCTTTTTTATCATGTATTCTCGCCTCCTCCTCTATCCTTAAACGCATAATGAGGCTTTCTAGTGAAAACTCCTTGGTTTTGTGCCTTAAAGTGTTCTTGAAGTCCTTCCATAGAGGAGTTAGCTTATCAATAATAACAGCAACTTGAAATTGATAATCAAGTGGCATACATTTGCTGATAATTTTATGTGCAATCTTTTGAATTTTGTGTGATTGAGGCTCCACAGATCTGTCATCAGTCATCTGATACTGCAAGAATTACCTTACCGCGTACTTCTTGGATCTAGCTTCCTTTGTGTCATATTTGTTTTGTAACGCATCCTATACTTCTTTCGCAATAGACATGGTACTGTAATAATCATATAATTCATCAATAAAACCATTAAGAATTAATTTCTTATATATGAAGTTTGTCTCTGTCCATGCGGTAAGATTGTTGATTTGCTCCTCCGTTGGATTGGTTTCTGGAACCTCTTTAGTTTTTTTGTGGAACATACGGCAGCAACTTTCTTTAAGGTGAGGAAGAACATCTTTTGCTTCAATCTCTTAAAGTGTGCTTCTTTAAAGCGAAAATGATGGTTAAGGTCAGTGGACATCAAATCACCTTGCAATGATCTGGCCATCGCAGCAGAATGAATCGTCTTAAATATGTTGCTGCAAATCGCCTATAAGGAGTGATGCGTTGAGAAGCCTTAACGCCTAATAGAATGTCTAGATAGAACGTGTGCTTCTTTGCCTTATATCTCATGCAATATGTTAGTATCTCGCTTGGTCAAAATGCCTTCTATAGACAGCTTTAAAGGGATTTTAGCTCTACGCAACAGAAAATTTTACAGAGACGTTAAACTCAACTTAAAAGGAAACTAAAAATACCAAATACATTGTAAAAAATAATTAAGAAACTAATTTGTAGTCTAAGCATGTTTCTAAAAAATATGACACAAAGAAGAAAGAAGAAGGAACTTACGCTCGTTGACAACTCTGAAAACCTCCCTATTCTCTAAGTGAGATTTTTGGTTGGTGGGAATCAAAATTGGAATGGAAAATTTTTTTATGAGAGAAATGGCACAAAGGCAGAGTGTCTGTTAAAAAAAACTCTATTTTTTTGCGTATGTATAACTCTCTCTTCTTCAGTAGAGAGAATATGGGAACAAGGAAAAACCACGCTCGTTCCCTATTAATTTAACAAATTAAATTAATTAATTAATTAAATCATATTTAATTAATATTTTATTTTAATAATATTTAAATGAATATCTCTCACATAAATTATAGTTTTATTTTAATTAAATAAACTTAAACTAAACTATTAATTAATTCTCCAATTAATTAATTACTAAATTAAATATCTTATATTTAATTTAATCCAAATTTGAATCATATTCAAATATAAATTTCTCTCATAACCTATAGTTTAATGTGTATCATATACATATTAAATTTTAACCTATAGTTCTAATATGAATCTAATTCACATTAAATTAATATTTGAACTCATTCAAATATTTTATTCTCTCATAAATTAATTTTGAATCATATCCAAAATTAAATTTATATAATAAAGTTTAATAAAAGTATAAATTTTATATTATGATGTATCACCATACATTATATTAATTGTCAAAGTAAATTTGAACATTTCAAATTACAACCAATACAAAAAAAAAATCTCATTACCCTTTAGGAGCTAGGAAGTGGACCTTATGGACCTACAGATCAAAAGTTATAATGATATAAGATTAATTGGTTAAACTTATTAACCACATTAATCAATATTCATTAACTATGTGTACACTCCACTAAAGACTCACAGTTGAACTCTTCTCAATTTAGATATATTTCTATGTCCACAGATATAGTCCAATAACAGTAAGTTAGTCCATTACAAGTGTTCGTAATATCAGTTGGATCAAATTACTGTTTTACCTCTAGGTCACTTCTAGTCCTTAAATACTAGTGCTCTCTAATGAACAACCTATTTATGGTCCAACCACTAAACTAAAAGTCCTCTTGTTCCTTATAGAGAAGGTAAGACTCTTTGTTCAAGTTCTGAAGACACCATTTAAGAAAACACTCATCTACTTACTCTAAAGTCAGGAATGAGTGAATTCCATCTTGTGTGATTATATTTTCAGCTCTCCACTCAATCTTGTCCTAAAATGATAAGTATATTAAATCGGCAATCTGACCACTCTCACCGGTACAAATAAAAGAACAGTCCCTCGAGAAAAAGAGTTCATAATACACTCAGGATTAAGACTAATTTACCTAGGTCATCCTAAGGATATAGAAACTTAACTAGTTAACAGAGTTACATCTAGTGGTTATTATTTCGTGGTTCGGTCTTATGCAAACTCATTACATAGGATACCCTCACTCGCATGACACCTACACAAATGCGTTGGATCATTGCATTTGTATCAAATATAAAATGAGTCATATCCATAGTGTTATCAAGATAAAGTATCCAGCCTTATCCATATACTATAGACCCTTTAAGCTATATCTCGAACATTGATTCCACTATATCTTTACATATTGTTCAAGACTCATCAAACAGCTTAGGATGTTAGTTTATTGGATTTAGGTTATTCAGACAAAACTAATAATATAATCAATAATGTTTATGGAAATTATAACAATAACACTTTATTAAATAATTGTAGAAGTTGGAACAACGTAAACTCCATAAATAGAGAGGGTTTCTTAGGTTAATCTTCCACAGTTATCTTTCATTCTGGTAGCGTGTTGAAGTGTATCTCTGGGATCTTAAAATGATAGAATCACACTTATGGGATGAATTACGTTAGTTAATGAATCTTTGACCGAACAACGGTAGCTAAGAAATATAGGAATAAGAGTTATTCTAGTATTAGTAATTAGCTGAGATTGTCTCAATTCAGGAGAGGAGTAGTTGATCTCCCTTCGGTGGTTGTTGCACTAAACTTCTGAAGTATCGTTGTAAAAACTAAATCATTTGTTTGATTAGGGTTCTTTGATTGTTTATTTTTGCTAAATTGATTAGATTGTTTTGTTTAATGGGTTAAAACAAAGATAACTAATACGATCAATTGTTTGTTATTTTAGCATGTCTTCTTTAATGATTCAACTGTTTAAAAATGAAAAGTTAATCGGTGAGAATTATGCGACGTGGAAGTTGAACCTGAATATGATTCTGGTAGTCAATGATCTACGATTCGTCTTAATAGAGGGATGACCTTTCCTTGCTCGAAATGTGTCCCAGACTGTCAAGACGAAACATTTACTACATAAGAAATTATTTTAACTTTCTGCGACGTACCTCTACTGCACGTCGCAGAAAGCTGAGCATTTAATTTGTTTTTAGACTTTTCACGACACAGGCACGTTGCAAAAAGTTGACAATTTAAATTCGTAGAATAAAATTTTCGCAACGTGTCCCACGTCACGTTGCAGAAAGTTGAACGAAATTGTTTTCCACTTTCCATGATGTTGTGCTGTTGACGTCGCGAGAAGTAGATAATCCACGACGTACATCGTGAAAAGTGAAATTATGACGTCTGTCAGACGCACGTCGCGGAAAGTGGAAGGTAATAAATTTTTTTTCCACTTTCCTCGACGTGGCGTGGTAGACGTCGTAGATTCGTTAGATAATTCGCGACGCAGTGTCGCTGAAACCTTGTTTTTATGACATTTTCAAAGACGTCGCAAAAAGTCCTGCCTATTTTAACCCAATTTTCATTCGGGAACTCACGGAAGAAGAAGATTGTATTTGGAAATTTGAGAGAGAAAGGGAGAAATCGAGAGAGAAAGTGTTGTTGTCGTCCTTTGTCGCCTGCCGTATTTAAGTCATTTTTTTATATTCTTTTTTACATTTATGTGTATTATATGTATGTATATGTATATGTATATGTAGAGTTATTTTGATGTAAATATGGAAATTAGATGTATATGTGTTATGGTTATGTGTATGTATATATATATGTATATGTGTTATGGTTATGTGTATTTATATATATATGTATATGTGTTATGGTTATGTGTATGTATATATATATGTATGTGTTAAGTATAGGAATACATGTATATGTTTATGTAGGTGTTATGTGTATATTTAATTAATATGTATACGTATGTGCTAAGTATAGGACTAAGTGTATATGTTTATGTAGGTGTTATGTGTATATTTAATTAATATGCATATGTATTTGTTAGTATAATTTTATTTTATTTGTGTATGTGTTATGTGTATATTTAATTCATATGTATATGTATGTGTTAGTATAATTTTATGTGTGTAGGTGTTATGTGTATATTTAATGTATATGTATATGTATGTATACTTTTTTATTGCAATTACAAAATTAATAAAAATTTGAATACATTATATTGGACAATAGTTTAGGGTTTAGTAAATATGAATTTCAATACATATTGTGATGCCAACGTCTCTGAAGGTATTTGCGACACCGACGTTGCGATAGCCTTCCGCGACGTCGGCGTCGCAAAACGTTTTCGTGACATCGATGTTGTGGAATCCATCAGCGACGCATGGGGCTGTGCGCGGGAGAAACATTCCATGATGTAGTAGCATACAGCATCGCGAAAAGTATCCCCGACGGGCTTTTTGCGACGTAGCTGCCGACGTCGTCTACGACGTCGCGATAACTTATTACGATGTATGTTGGGGTTTTCGACGACGTTTGTGTGGAGTATGTCTAACATACTGAGCAAGAAGCATGAGTCCATGGTCACTGCACATCAGATTATGGACTCCCTTCAGGAGATGTTTGGGTAACCAGCCATTCAAATTTGACACGAGGCCATTAAATACATTTATAATGCTCATATGAAAGAGGATCAATCTGTTAGAGAACATGTTCTCGACTTGATGGTCCAGTTCAATGTGGCAAAGATGAAAGGGGGGTCATTGACAAGCAGAGTCAAGTGTCATTTATTTTGGAATTTCTTTCGAAGAGCTTCCTTCAATTTCGTAGTAATGCGGTAATGAACAAGATAGTATAACATGACTACCCTCCTAAATGAGTTGCAGACTTTTCAGTCTCTTATGAAAAATAAGGAATAGAAAGAAGGAGAGGAAAATGTTGCCTATTCTATGAGGTTTTAGAAGGGTTTATCATCTGGAACCAATTCTGCACCTTCATTCCCCGGGTCAAAGAAAATCCAGAAGAAGAAAGGAGGGAATGGGAAAGGTCTTGTTGCTACTACTGCTAAGGGCAAAGGGAAGGCTACGGTAGCTGACAAGGGGAAGTGCTTCCACTACAATGTAGATGGACACTGGAAGAGGAATTGCCCAAGTACCTTGCTGAGGAAAAAAAGAAAAAGAAAGGTAAATATGATTTACTTGTCTTAAAAACTTGTTTGGTGGAAAATGACCAAAAGGCCTGGATACTTGATTCAGAAGCCACTAATCATGCTTGTTCTTCTTTACAAGAAACTAGTTCCTTCCAGTAGCTCGAAGAGGGTGAGATGACGCTCAAGGTTCGAATGAGAGACATCATTTCAGCTCATGCAGTGGGAGAAGTTAAGTTATTTTTTTTAGAAATAGATTCATGTTTTTAGAAAACTTGAACATAGATCCTAAGATTAGAGGAACTTTATTTCTATTTCTTTACTTATTAAACATTTTTCTTTAAATGAAGTGTTCATTTGTAAGAATGGTGTACATATTTATTCGGTTAAACTTGAAGACAACTTGTATGTATTGAGACCTAACAAAGTGAAAGCAATTTTAAAACGTGAGATATTTAAAACTGTTAATACTAAAAAATAAAAGGCAAAAAAATTCTTCTAATAACAATACCTATCTTTGGTATTTAAGATTAGGTCACATTAATCTCGATAGGATCGAAAGATTGATAAAGAATGAACTTCTAAATGAGTTAAAAGATGATTCATTACCTCCATGTGAATCTTGTTTTAAAGGAAAGATGACTAAAAGACCTTTTACTGAACAAGGTTATAAAGCCAAAGAATCTCTAGAACTTATACATTCAGACCCCTTGTGGTCTGATGAAGGTAAAAGCTAGAGGAGGTTTTAAATACTTCATCTCTTTTATAGATGATTATTCAAGGTATGGTTATTTATACTTAATGTGGCATAAGTTTGAAGCTCTTGAAAAGTTCAAGGAGTATAAGGTTGAAGTTGAAAATCTATTAAGTGAAAAGATTAAAATACTTCAATCTGATTAAGATGGAGAGTACATGGATTTGAGATTCCAACACTATATGATAAAACATGAAATCCAATTTTAACCCTCAGCACCTGGTACACCTCAACAAAATGGTGTATCATAAAGGAGAAATAGAACCTTGTTAGACATTGTTCGTTCAATGATGAGCTATGCTCAATTGCCTAGCTTGTTTTAGGGGTATGCAGTAGAGACTGCAGTTCATATATGATTTGTTGGTTACCTTAAAGAAACGAGAGATGGTCTATTCTTCGATCTACAAGAAAATAGAGCGTTTGTATCGACAAATGCTACTTCCTTGGAAGAAGACCAGATCATAAACTACGAAGCAAGTTAGTATTAAATGAAGCTACTGATGAATCAACAAGGATTGTTGATGAAGTCAGTCCCTCATCAAGAGTTGATGAAACCAACACATCAGGTCAGCCTCATCCTTCTCAATCGTTGAGAATGCCTCAATGTAGTGGAAGGATTGTATCACAACCTAACCGTTACTTAGGTTTAACTAAAACTCAAGTTGTCATACCAGATGATGGCGTTAAGGATCCATTGTTCTAGGCAATGAATGATGTAGACAAGGACCAATGGGTCAAAGCCATGAACCTTAAAATAGAGTCTATGTACTTCAATTCAATGTGGAAGCTTGTAGATTTACCTAAAGGGGTGAAACTGATAGGGTGAAAATGGCTCTATAAGAGAAAGAGAGATTCAATTAGGAAGGTACAGACCTTTAAAGCTAGACTTTTAGCAAAAAGGTATACCCAAAGTGAAGGGGTTGATTATGAGGAAACTTTTTCCCATGTTGTTATAGTAAAAAAGGATTCTTTTGTCCATAAATACTTTTTATGATTATGAAATATGGAAAATGGATATCAAGACTGCTTTTCTGGATGTCAATCTTGAAAAGAGTATCCTTATGTCTAAACCCAAGGGGTTCATAACCCAAGGTTAGGACCAAAAATTTGCAAGTTGAATCGATCCATTTATGGGTTGAAATAAGTATCCAGATCTTGGAACATTAGGTTTGATACTGTGATCAAATCTTACGGTTTTGACCAAAATATTGATAAATCTTGTGTATACAAGTAAATCAACAAAGGTAAAGTAGCTTTCTTAGTTCTTTATGTGGACGATATCCCTCTCATTGGATATGATGTAGGTTACCTAACTGATGTTAGAACTTGGCTAGCAGCTCAATTCCTAATGAAAGATTTGGAAGAGGCACAATATGTTCTTGGGATCCAAATCATAAGAGGTCGTAAGAACAAAACGCTAGCACTATCTCAAGAAACCTATATCAACAAAATGTTGGTTCGATATTTGATGCATAACTCTAAGAAGAATTTATTACCTTTAGAGAACGGGGTTCACTTGTCTAAGAAATAGTGTCCTAAGACACCTAAAAAGTTGAGGATATAAAATGTATTCCCTATGCCTTAGCTGTGGGCAGCTAATTAATGTATGTTATGCTCTGCACTAGCCTAGACATTTGTTATGCAGTAGGAATAGTTAGTAATCATCAGTCCAACCCAGGGTTAGACCACTAGAAAATGATTAAAATTATTCTCAAGTATCTTAGGAGAATGAGAGACTACATGCTTGTGTATGGAGCTAAGGATTTTATCCTTACAAGATACACTGACTCTGATTTTCAAACCGATAAGAATTCCAGTAAAGTTACGTCAGGATTAGTGTTCACCCTAAATGAGAGAGTTGTGGTATAGTGTAGCATCAAGCAATAATGCATTGCAGACTCTACTACTCTACTATAAAGGATGAATACGTCGCTACTTGTGAAGCAACAAAAGAAACAGTTTGGATCAGAAAGTTCATGCATGATTTGGAAGTTGTTCTAAACATGAACATATCCATCATTTTATATTGTGATAACAGTAGGGCATATTGTCGATCCATTTATGAAGACTCTCACAACTAAAGTGTTCGACCATCACTTTATATTGTGATGACAGTAGGGCATATTGTCGATCCATTTATGAAAACTCTCACAACTAAAGTGTTCGAGGATCATCTAGAATGTCTAGGTCTAAGAGATATGTACATTAGGTAATCTAGGACAAGTGGGAGATGTGTAATGGGTATAAGGATGTCCTACTTTATTGTATTTGTATATATACATTTTATGTAATTTACTTGTATATTTTATCATTTCTAATGTTAAAGGATTACTTTATTATGTACATCTTATAAAGACTAGAGTTTTAGTCCAAGTGAGAGTTTGTTTGTTTGGATTTATGTCCTAAAACTCGTAGATTGTAAATATAATTCATTGACTATTATTTATTAATAAAGTGATAGTAATTATTAAAATGTTATTGTTATTATTTCAATAAGCGTTATTGATTATATTATTAGCTTTATCTTAATAACCTAAATCCAATAAACAAACATTCTAAGTTGTTAGATGAGTCTTGAACAGTATGTAGAGACATACAACTATCAATATTCGAGATCAACTTAAAGAGTCTATAGTATAGGAATAAGGTTGGATACCTTATTCAACTAACACCATGGATACGACTCACTTTATATTTGATACAAACACAATGATTCAACGTGTTTGTGTAGGTGATATGCGAGTGAGGGTATCCTATACCATGAGTTTGTATAAGATCGGACCACAAAATAGTAACCACTAGATGTAACTTCGTTAACTAGTTAAGGTTCTATTTCTTTAGGATGACCTAGGTAACTTAGTCTTAATCCTGAGTGTATTATGAACTCCTGTTTGCGAGGGATTGTCCTTTGATTTGTATGGGCGAAAGTGATCAGATTGTTGACTCAATATGCTTATCATTTGGGAGACAAAATCGAGTGGGAAGTGGGAACATAATCACACAAGATGGAATTCACTTCTTCCTGACTTTAGGGTAAGTATATAAGTGTTCCCTTAAATGGTGTTTCCAGAACTTGAACAAAGGGCCCTACCCTCTCTATGGCATGAGAGGGATTTTTGTTCATTGATTGGGCCAAAAATAGGTTGTTCATTAGAGAAGCATTGGTATTTAAGGACTAGAAGTAACTCAGGGGTAAAACGGTAATTTAATCCAGCTAGAGTTACGAACACTCATAAAGGACTAACTTATTGGTATTGGTTTATATCTGTGGACACATAAATATATCTACTGTGAGAAGAGTTCAGATCTGAGTCTTTAGTGGAATGTACACACAGTTAACGAATATTAATTAATGTGGTTAATGAGTTTAGCCAATTAATCTCATATCGTTGTAACTTCTAATCTGTAGGTCCATTAGGTCCTATTCCGTTGAGATTCAGAGTTTAGTAGATTCAGAGGTGTCAAACTACGTGAGTTTTTCATTCTCTGTATATTTTAGTTTAAAAGCATGCTTATCTTTTTAGAATTTTGTTTCTAAATATTGTCAATGTGCTAATATTTTGGGATTCCCAAATTAAATTGAGGAATGTTTTTGTAAAATCTTCCGCTGCCTAGGGCTTTTATCCCTTCACCTTCGTCTCTAAGATAAAACAGGCTTGTTCTTCAATTAGTTTTACATTGAAACTAATCGAAATCTTAGCACTCAAATAGACATTAATGCTCGAAAGACTAAAAACGAGAGAACTTAAGAGAAAGATATTGTTCTATTAGTTTTATTGTATCTTTTAAGAAGAGAAGTGAGGTTGTATTTATGGTGAGTGAGAAGAGAAGGTCTAACAGTCATAATATTAATGACAAAAAGAAAAATTGGTGATTATCACTATTTAATTTGAAACTGTTTTGGTTTTGGAAAGTTTTAATTTACAAAAACGTTTAAATGGTTTTGAAAATTTAAAATAGTTATAGAATATATATATATATTATATTATTACTCTTCTCCTTGCCTGACGAACGGCGGCGCGAGTGGAGATATTGACCAACCTACTTTTGCCTATCTCCTCGCCATTTCCAAAACTTACGTTCCCTTAGGGCTCAAACCCATGAATGAATGTATGGGTTTATAAAGGAGACTTTCACATTCCTATCTAAGCAATATAGGAATGCATGTTTAGAATAAAATAATAATAAATATATGCTAACTTAAATTTTTTATTTAACACAAAGTTAGAGATCAAACTGAGCAGTGATGAGAGTTCAATAAAGATAGAACTCTATAACTCTAATATCATATGAATTTTCTATACTATTAAATAAATTAGAGTGCGTAACAATCTTTTATATCTACGTAGGTGAATAAATAGACCCCAAGGAATCTAGGGGTATTTTAAAAATCAGTAACCAACGAACCTGGATTACCCAACTCAAACCATAAAAGTTGGGTTAGGTTAAATTTTGTGTTGGGTTGGGTTGGATTAAAAAATTGAAGAAAATATTTTTGAGCTAGGTCACCAGATTGTGCAAGTAAGGGTTGGGTTGACCCAACCTGATTCGGTTATGTATAATATATATATATATATATATATATATATATATACAACGTGAGGCAACCGGCTCAAAGGACGTGAGTGTGCGACAAAAACCAAAAGTCTTAGTTTTAGGTTTTAGGTTTTATGTTATACATACATACATATATACATACATATAATATATATGTATTGTCTCACATTAAGTAAATCGAGTTTCAGACAATTAAAGAAATATATATGTATTATCTCACATTAAATGCTCCAAACTAAAAAGAATAATAAATACACAAAGTCAAATTTGAAATTAACTCAATAAAGAAACTATTTTCATTTTTTTTCATATTGGTGTCATTACGAATTTATTTTATTTTTTATTTTTTATTAATATTTATCATAATGTTGGATAGTGTTGGTCATTTCAACCTTACTTTTGTGTAAATTTGAGGCTCAATATGCCTTTTAAATAATAAAAAAAATGGTAATTTTAAGCTTCTTATGTTATTAAGCCTATATATTTCGGTTATATGAGTTAAAATTCCTTCACTTTTTGTCAAGTCGAATACTTTGGGTTAGTCCATAATTTTCTTCTAACTTGGCACAACTTATTATGTACACCCCTAAATGAATCAATAAAGGAAAATATATGAAAAGAAAATACTATGAAGTAAAAGTACTAAATAGGAATAACCCAAAATATTAATTAGCAATACACTCTAATTTTCTTTAACACTTATAATAGGTTATCACAAGTCTATCCCATATAATTGTGATATTTTAGTACATTTGTAAATATTTTCAATTGCATTATTATTTAAAATAATTTCTTCCAGAAATTTACACATATAGCAAAAATGTCAAACTTTTTACAAAAATAGCAAAAAAAAAAAAGTACCCAATATCTTTCAATTTTTTGTAAAATTACCCAAAATACCCCAATGTTCGTTACTTTTTTATCACTAATTTCTTTATCTTAGCATTCTCACAAATTTCCTACCTTTCTTATCGGCTTCTTCTCCGCCAAACAACATCTTCTTTTTTGTAATCTACTACTTCTTTGATTCAATTAAGATTGATAGAGGGGTGAGTGTAACAGTGATTGAGAGATAAAGTCAGTGGGGATGGAAAGATATTGTTGTAACGATCCAACTTTTCGAACTAAACTGTGGTCATTACTTTAATACAAAAGCACTTCTTTTAAACATGAGAGTTTATAAAATCCATTAAAATCAATAAACATGTAATAAATCTTTATTCGAGCTCTATTTCAAACAAAATTAAAGGTTCGAAAGTTTTATTTATGAAATCAAGAAATAAACTATCATGCTAAACATGAAATTCATTGCAATCACAACTGCTAAAGTAAAACAAAAGAAAACTGTAAGTGGAAGCTATTTTTAAGAAAATTTCCCCTATGACGATCACCCCTCCTTCTTGTCCCTCGTGGGTCTACCTTCCTTCCTTTGCCTGAAAAAGTTAAACATAAAAGGGTGTAAGAGACCACTACTGGGCCCGTTAGGGGAAAATAAACTGTTAACTTCCTATGGGGGTACATTGCACAGTCACAGTCTTATGATCCCGTAGGATACACATAATCAGTCTAACGCCCCAAAGAACACATAAATCAATCTAGTGCTCCTTCCGTAGGATGCATAAAAAGTGGTGATCCCGTAGGACACCTGCAAGGTAAACTACCCAAATAGGAAACTAACAATTTTCCCCTCAGTCCATTCTAAACATCTTAACAGTCATTCATAGTACATTCATAGTAAAGTCAAATATCCTCAACACATAAACCCTTCAGTTAACCCTTAACGATCATCTTATTCTAATTTAGCCTCAGTCAGTCAGTAACATATCAACACATCAGTCAAACAAACTATATAATCATAACAATTCTCAACTCACCAGTACGCTGCCACACTTTAATATCACCTACACCTAGTCTAAACGACAATCCACCAGTTCATAACCACACTTTATATATACGCATAATCTACTATTGTCGTCCTATATACCTTCGTGTGTGTGTGTGTGTGTGTGTGTGTGTGTGTGTGTGTGTGTGTGTGTGTGTGTGTGTGTGTGTGTGTGTGTGTGTGTAATCATAATGTGCATTCAACACCAAGTCCACATCAATCATATATATATTCTTTCCAGTCAATCACAGTATACATTCAACATCAAGTCTACATCCATATGTATGTGTCATAACTAATATTCTTATTCAATTCAGATATAACAATACAGTCAAAACAACTCAAACTATAGGTGAGTTCAGTAGTAGAGATCGCTTAGCTTTCATTAGGTAAGCGCTTTAACCGCACCAAAGTCTGCGAAAAACAAGCTAAACACCAAGATAATTACTCAATAATTTATCCAACACATCAACTACTTGAAAATCAAACCAATGTGATTCTTCATAACTTACTCAACTTGAAAGAAGCGAAACCTCCAATGACGCTTGCTTCGAACTTAGAAAATGAAGTACCACCTGTTTGAATAAATGGTTATGATCCTTCATGAAAAGGATTCTTCATGAATGGATGCATCATTTCATGAAAAGAGTTATTAGCTAAAGGACATAACTTTTCGAATGGCCACGAAAAGTCTATAAATAAGTCCTTTTGGTTGAGAGAAAAAGACATCAAAATCATTTGTCCTCTTTGAAAAAATTTCTCTCCATATTCACAATCTTGACATTCGATAGATTCACAAGGTTTCGTTCGTAGATCTTTTATACGAGGTGCTACACTTAAAAGAAAGTCGATCTGTTCTATCCTGGGAGACAATTACTCTACATACTCAAGCACTAGGGTGAGTAAATTTATCTTAAGGAGACAACGTGAATTCGTTGGGCTCAGATCTATATTTATGTATGATTTTCTACTCACTGTGATAATAATTTTAATATCAATTTGATAATAAAAATTAACAATCTTAAGACAAATTTAAAACATTATATATATATTTCTTATTCAAGTATCATAGTAAGGAAATTAACTTAAGTGTTTTAAATATTTCCTTTTGTTCCAATATCACAGTAAGCATATTAACTTGAGATTTATTATTATTATTATTTCTTTGCATTCTTTTGTATGTGAGATTTGTTCTTTAATTATTTGGTTAAATTCATTTGTTTTGAAGATATGACTTCAACAAACTTTAATTCTTCTGTCACTGGTATTGCTCATAGGGAGAAACCTGAAAAATTTGGTGGTGTTGATTTCAAACATTGGCAACAGAAAATGTTGTTCTATCTCACCACTTTAAATTTGGTCAAATTTCTCAGAGAAGATGCTCTCATTTTACCTAAGGGAGAAACTGACAAAGAAAAGCAACTTGCAGTTGATGCATGGAAACATGTAAAATATCTTTAAAAAAATTACATTTTGAATGGGTTGGACAACACACTGTACAATGTATATAGTAGTGTTGATTCAGCCAAAAATCTATGGACTTCATTTGAGAAAAAGTACAAAACTGAAGTTGCTGGTGCAAAGAAATTTATCGTTAGAAAATTTCTGGATTACAAATGGTGGACTCCAAAACTATAATCAGTCAGGTTCAGGAAATTCAGATAATTCTACATGATATACATATTGAGAATATGACTTTAAGTGAGCTTTTCAGGTAGCATCAATAATTGAAAAATTGTCACCCTCATGGAAGGACTTCAAAAATTATCTTAAGCATAAACGTAAAGAGATAAAACTTGAGAAACTTGTGGTCCGACTTGGGATTGAAGAGAATAATCGAAAGACGAAAAAGTGTACTATGGATAGTACAATAGTTCCCAAGGCCAATATTATGGAAAATAGACCACAAAGTAACAAGAAAAGGAAGTTTTCTAGTGAAGGTTCAAATAAAAAATTGCGATTCACAAAAAAGTTCAATAGCAAGTTTTACAACTGCAAAAAAATGAGACATCAATCAAAAGATTGTCGTAAGCCAAAGAACCTTCAGAAGAAACATGCCCATGCTTCTATCACAGAAGTTGATGAAGTATCATATGGTGTTGCAGATATTGACCTTTGTGCAGTCATTTCAGAATGCAACATGGTGGGCAATTCCAAGGAATGGTGGGTAGACACTAGGGCTACTCGTCATATTTATGCCAACAAGGATATGTTCGCATCATATGTGCCAGTTTCTAATGGAGAACAACTATTTATGGGTAACTCCTCTACTTCAAAGGTTGATGGACAAGGCAAAGTGATTCTTAAGATGACCTCTGGCAAGGAACTCACTCTCAACAATGTGCTTCATGTTCTTGACATTCGCAAGAACTTAGTTTCTAGTTCATTGCTTAGCAAGAATGACTTTAAGTTGGTCTTTGTATCTGATAAGTTTGTACTTTCCAAGAATGAGATGTACATTGGAAAGGGTTATTTGAGTG
>JBBPDI010000001.1:4812684-4834510 GCA_037974545.1 Cucumis variabilis
CAAAATTTACAAAAATATGTAGCATATTACAAAAACTGTCATTATACAATACCCATATGCATTACCTTCAGAATTTACAAAAATGTGTAGCATATTATAAAAATTGTCATTATATAACAACACTCATATCCACTACACACAAGAATGTAGCATAAACAAAATTTACAAGTACAAAATCAAGTTTTAAAATACATCATTCACAAAAATATGTAGTTCATTGTGAAGGATCAGTTTGGTATAGAGACGTCAGTCCTAAGCTGAAGCTTGGAGCAAAGTCCATTAACGATGATGTTGTATTTTTTGAGTCTTGCCTTGTTTACATCTTTTTTGGAGAGGTCATTTTCATTGCTTTTGTTTGTTTATTTTTTCTTTTTGGCCTTTCATTCACAACTTGGTAATCATCATTAGTTAATACCTTTATTTTAAACTTTTTGCGTTTTCCTTTTCCTTCAACTTCAATTTCAGATATCTAACATAATGGTGATAAGAAACAATGTTAGTGATATAAATATTAGAAGCATTATGAAAAATTACTGTTTTTATTTACCTTTTTTTTCAGTAGTTCGTTTTCTTTTATTTTTTACTCTTACATTCTTTTTCTTTTTATTTTCTACATTACCTTCTTCATTGTTATGCTTATCATCAATAGGCTACAAGAAAGTATCTTTGTTTAATAATTGTAAAAAATAAAGTTAAATTTGTTGTAAAGATACATATTTAATAAACACTATTAACTACATTTACCTTTTCGTCGTTTCTAAATTTTAACTTTCTCTCCCTTCTTTCATTTTCTTCCATATAAGAATCCAAAAATTCATTAAATTTAGCTTTAAACTAGCTACTATAAAACAAAAACTTAGAAGACTAGCATTGACTATCAATGATAGAAGACTATCACTGACTATTAGTGATAAAAGACTATCACTCAATAAGATAGCATAACTACTCTATATTTCAATCTACGTGCAAAATCTAAAACATAGGCAGAAAAGTAGCATACCACTTTATCACTATCTATCAGTGATAGAAGACTATAATTTAGGTAGTATTTCAATCCATATGTAAAATCTTAAACGTGTTGCAAATGCTAAATTATAGGCAGAAAGGTAGCATAACTATTTTATTTAATGGAAACAAAATCAAATTTCATACCTATTTTCCCTTCGATGTTCTTGTTGGTTTAGTGCTTGACATCTACTAAAAAACTAAATTTAATTAGTATGTATACAAATAAAAAAAAGAAGAATGATGAATGAAACATTACTTACTTTATGTAGAATGCTAAAGATGAAGAATCGAAGTAGAAAAAATAAATTTTAAGTTGCCTGTAGAAAAAAGAAACTGATCGAGTAGAAAAAAAAGAAGAATTGAAAAATTGGAAAGACGTCAGTCTCTTCATCTATTTAGTCACAACATGAGTTGCCTGTAGAATTATCAATGCAATATTTGTAGAAAATATACCTCAAATGCCCTACAAAGGGTATGTGAACCAACACAGCCTATCGAGTTAGTGGTTTTGACACACAATATTTAAATGCATTGTCAAGAAGGAAAAATTACAGAGATCTCAACTTCAAAGTTGAGTGAACTTGATGAAATTCAATCATTGGAGAAAGAAGTATCGTTTAAGGAGTAGAAAAAGAAGAACGTTAGGGTTTGTGAGAGTTTGAAAGAAAAAAATCGTGTTGGATGTCGATTAGGGAAAAAATCACATAGTTCATTTTTTGAAAAATTAAGTTTACAAGGGTTGTTTTGGTATTTCACCTAACTGATTTGGGCTTGGGTTCAAATTTTGCTATGAGTTGTAATTACTTTACCCAATTTTTCTATTTTAAAAAATTTCTCTTAATTTTACTTAACTAAATTTGTTTTAATTAAATTAATTTTAAACTATAAGATATTGGAGAGATATGTATTAAATATGATTTAATAATTTATGTATTGATGAATTAATTAATTAGTTGATTTGAAATTTATATTAATTTAATATTTTTCAAATTAATAGAATCTCATGATTCTCTCATACTCCTTCAAGGAAAGAGAGTTATAAATATACAGAAGAAAATAGTTTTTATTTGAACCTATGCTTTTCCCTCTCTGCAAATAGTTTCTCTCAAAATATTTTCTCATTCCAATTGGTTCCCACAAACCCATCTTATCTCAAAGGATAAAAAGGTCTTCGACGGGTGGTATCCCCAATTTCAAGTTTTAATAGATTCAGAGGTGTCAAACTACGTGAGTTTTTTATTTTCTGTATCTTTTAATTTAAAAGCATGCTTAGCCTTTTAGAATTTTGTTTCTAAATATTGCCAATGTATTGGTATTTTGGGATTTTCAAATTAAATTGAGGAATGGTTCTGTAAAATCTTTTGCTACCAATGGCTTTAATCCCTTTAGTTGGTATCAGAGACATCTCAAATTTTAATTGAGAATTTTAAAATTTACATTGGTTAGGTGGAATTTTTGTATTATGAATGTGGTTTGCAATTGGATGTTTTCTATACAATTTGGCCATAGATTTATAATTTTTTTTATATGATCATGTAAAGGTTCCTACGTTTTTTAGACATTTTTAATTGTAAATCTTGTAATATAAAGCCCAATTTTAGATTTGAGGTGTTTTTATGAGAAAAACGGTATCAAATTTACCTAAAACGAACCACTAGAGAAGGCCTTTAATTGGAGAATTTACGCAACTGCATGGAAACCAAGATGGGAAAAAAATTTATCGCACGTCTAAAAGGTAGGGCTAACGTCATCATGACATTAGTAAGTAGAGAACAGGTGGCACGGACATTTGGCTCGGTGCGGGAGAAGGCTCGACTCGGTTCAGTGCGGTCGGCTTGGTTCAAGGTTTTAGGGCCGATTCAGTTGTTTTTTGGGTCGATTCTTCCATTTTTGGACCGATTCAAGGTTTTTGGGTCCAGTTTGAAGCTTTTTAAATCTTTTGAGACTTGTTTTTGGAGCTTTGAAAGCAGTTTTAGGATATTTTAAAGGTTAATTAATGTAATTTATTGCTTTATTTTATCCTAGGGGTCAATTTTACAAGTTTAATTGCTAGTTAAATGCTTTGTGGATGTCATTTAGATAAATCTTACCTTAAGTTAAGCATCTTAATGCATTTTTATATATTATAAATGTTATAATGTATGATATTAATGCATGATTTTTAATTTCATGAGTTATTTAAATTAGAGGCTTTTGCAAAAATAACAAAAAAAATTATGATAATAGAGCCCATGTCATAACATTTTCTAAATATGCAAAAGTAGCAAATTTAAAAGTGATGACGATCTGATAGCCCTATAATTACCGTCTGATAGCTGCCTGTTATCACTAATTTTGTTATAATCGCAATATGCAAAAAATTAGTGTCATGAGTTGTTTTTTTCTAAATGTTTTTGTCATTTGATGCAACTTCCCTTTAAATTAATATCTTGTGTATGCTTGATTGATTTTTTTTAATATAAGTGTTATATTAATTAAGATGAAAATCAATTTGCATTGAGCATATTACATCCATAGTTTAATATAATTGTTATATTAATGTAATGTTTTGCATGTTGCGTGATTTATTATTTAATTATAATTTGATTTTAATTAATTAAAACATAGTATGCATATTATAGGACTAATTAATTATTTTTATAATTGTTATAAAATTTGATAATTAGAAACTATCAATCTGTAGTAAAGAGTTGCATGCAAGTATAGGATCTTAGAATTAATTTGTTCTAATTTTAGTATTAGAATTATGTCTTATTTTAGTTTAATGAAACTAAATAGGACAAATAGGATTTAAGGTTATAAGGGACCTCTATCGATAAAGTTCTTGTCTAAGGTTGGGGGTACTTAAGTTGATGGTTTACGGAACACCTCCTACCTGGGAACTGATCTGGAACCAACGTTGAAATAACCGTATTTCTATTAGCATAAGATGCCATTAGGTAAATTAAATGGTTTAATACACCTAGAAACTTTACAGTAAAGTTTTATTATAAGAGTTATAATCAGAATAGATTTAGATAGATTTATTTAGCTGGAATTTAGCTAAGTACAACAAACCCTAAACTAATATAACATTTTAGTTGGAGAAAACGGTATATATGATATATCAATTTTTATCTCTCATGTCCCTAGGACTTCACACGTGAGATTCATACTTGGTTTCGTTTCGCCCTAGACGCGGCCTCCCTTCAAAAAGTGTTTGTATGGGTCAATAACAAGGTGAATAGGGAAAATGTTCATAATAAGTGGAAGAAGGACACATGTCAACGTATCCTACAGTCTCCTCCATTGGATTGCACCATGAGATTTCTATGATCCGCCTGCGTGTCGTCCTTGAGCGACCATCCCTTCAGAAGGCTTGATTATAAAAGTCGAAACAATGTAAACTCCAAAAATGGATAGGGTTTCTTAAGTTAATCTTCCACAGTTATCTTTCCTTTCGGTAGCCTGTTGAAGCGTACCTCTAGGATCTGAAAATTGTAGGATCACACTTAAGTATGATTTAAGTTAGTTAATGAATCCATGACCGAATAATGGTAGTTAAGAACTATAGGAATATTAGTTATTCTAGTATTAGTTATTAGCTGAGATTGTCTCAATTCATGAGAGGAGTAGTTGATCACCTTTCAGCGGTTGTTGCTCTAAACTTCTAAAGTTTTGTTGCAAAAACTAAATCATTTATTTTATTAGGGTTCTTTGATTGGTTGTTTTTACTGAATTGATTGGATTATTTTATTAAATGGGTTAAGACAATGATAACTAGTACAGTCAATTGTTTGATATTTCAGCATGTCTTCTTGAATCATTCAACCGCTTAAAAATGAACCATTAACCGGTGAAAGTTATGCGATGTGGAAATCAAATCTGAATATGATTCTGATTATCGATGATCTATTCTTCATCTTAATGGAGGAGTGTCCTCCTTTCTCTACTGAAAATGCATCCCAGACTGTTAAGGATGCATATAACCACTGGACAAAGGCAAATGACAAGGCCAACGTCTACATCTTGGCCAGTATGTCTGACATACTAAGCAAGAAACACGAGAACATGATCATTGTACGTTAGATCATGGACTCCCTCTAAGAGATGTTTGGATAATTGTCCATTCAGATCAAACAAGATGCTATCAAATATGTTTATAATGCACTCATGAAAGAGGACCAATCTATTAGAGAACATGTTCTTGACATGATAGTCCACTTCAACATAGCAAAAAATGAACGGAGCGGTCTTTCATGAGAACAGTCTAGTGTCCTTTATCTTGAAATCTCTTTTGAAGAGTTTTCTTCAATTTCGTAGAAATGCCAAAATGAACGAGATAGAGTACAACATGATTACCCTCTTAAACAAGTTGCAAACTTTTTAGTCTTTTATATGAGAAAATGAAGGAGAGGCAAATATTGCCCATTCTAGAAGGTTTCAGAAGGGTTCATCCTCTGGAACCAAGTTTGCATCTCTATCTTCTAGATCTAAGAAAATTCAAAAGAAGAAAGGAGGAAAGGGAAAATGTTTCCACTACAATGTTGTTGGACACTGGAAGAGGAACTGCCCCAGGTACCTTGCTGAGAAAAGAAGGAAAAGAAAGTAAATATGATTTACTTGTCTTAGAAATTTGTTTAGTGGAAAATAACAAGAAGGTCTGGAATACTTGATTCAGGAGCCACTAATCGTGTTTGTTCTTCTTTACAGGAAACTAGTTTCTTCCAGCAGTTGGAAAAGGATGAGATGACGCTCAAGATTGGAACGAGAGACCTCATTTCAGCTTATGCAGTGGGAGATGTCAAGTTGTTCTTTTTTAAATAGATTCCATTTTTTTAGAAAACTTGAACACAGTTCCTAAGATTAAGAGGAACTTTATTTCTATTTCTTTACTTATTGAACAATTATACTTAATTATTTTTTCTTTAAATGAAGCGTTCATTTCTAAGAATGGTGTATATATTTATTCGTCTAAGCATGAAAAGAACTTGTATGTATTAAGACCTAATGAAGCGAAAGTAATTTTAAATCATGAGATGCTTAAAACTGTTAATAGTCAAAATAAAAGGCAAAAAATTTCTCCTTATAGCAATACATTTCTTTGGCATTTAAGATTAGGTCACATTAACCTTGATAGGATAAAAAGATTGGTAAATAATAGACTTTTAAATGAGTTAGAAGTTGATTCATTACCTCCATGTGAATCTTGTCTTGAAGGAAAGATGACTAAAAAACCTTTTATTGGAAAATGTTATAGAGCCAAAGAGTCCCTAGAACTTATACATTAAGATCTCTGTTGTTCGATGAATGTAAAAGCTAGAGAAGGTTTTGAGTACTTCATCTCCTTCATAGATGATTATTCAAGGTATGGTTATTAATACTTAATAGGGCATGAGTCTGAAGCTCTTGAAAAGTTCAAGGAGTATAAGGCTGAAGTTGAAAATCTATTAAATAAAAAGATTAAAATGCTACGACATGATCGAAGTGGAGAGTACATGGATTTGAGATTCCAGGACTATATGATAGAACATAAAATCCAATCCCATCTCTTAGCAACTGGTACACCTCAACAAAATGGTGTATCAAAAAGGAGAAATAGAACCTATGTTTTGGGGGATGGTTATGTAAAATCCTTGCCTTTTATTTTGGAGAAATATAAGAGCTTTAATCCTTTCAGAGAGAGAGAGAGAGTTAGTGAAAATGGAAAGTCTCATGGTGGTTTAGATTACATATATTGTTTCATGTGTATAAATATTAAATGTCTGAATTTTTAAGTGTTTAGGATAGTCAATGTCTATGTTTGGACATACATGATTGTTCACACAAGATTTTTGAATAAATTTGATTTGTAGAATTAAACTTGTGTTGATGTTGTATTTATGTTGATTTGATGCAATATAGTTCGATCTCTAGAATTTGAAAGAAACGGAGCATGTGATATTTTTGAAGATGGAAAGGATGATTAGTTTCAGAAGTTAGAGAGTTTTCTAGCTCTTAAGAGAATTCTCTCTAGAACTTCTAGGATAAAACATTTTCAACCCTTCAAATGATAAGAACTCCTCTATTTATAGAGTTCTTTGGTAGGCTTTACGGGCTTGAGCCTGGTTGTTTTATAGAACAAATTCATAGGCTCAACCACATGAATTTAGTTCATATTAAGCATTTGGGCTAAATTAAGCTTTTTTTTTGGCACAATTGAACTTTAGGCCAAGTAAATAATATTTACTTAAACCAAAACATGTGACATTATCAGAATTGAGCAATTTATGTCTTCAATTTTAATTTAGGATATATGTCAATTTTTTAATTAATTCCAAATTCAATTATTTGTATTTTTCTTCATTAGTTTAGCAAATGACGTGACAACTTGTGATTGGTCTCAAAATTTCTCATTTAACAACGATAATTAATGTATGGAAGTTAAATATTTGTGTTCAAATTATTGAATTTGTAACGAGTAAAATTAAACAATTAGTTAACTAAATGTTGGAAATCAATTAAATTTAAGAGATTTTTCAAAAATAATAATAAAAAAGACAAACTATGTAAATTTCATAATAAAAACAACTAAAAGACAACAATTTATTGTACTTCATTTTTTTTTATAAAATATAAATATTTTTTCCATTGCTATTTTTGATAATTTTCTGAAATTAAATATAAAATTAATTTATCATTATATTAATTAATTAATTAGTTAATAAAGTAAAAGCAAAAGAATATTTTTAAGAAAAACTCTTATAGATATTAAAATAGGGGAATTTTAAAAAATAGTAAATTCCGTATAACAAAATAAAAAAGTCCATGAAGTCGGCCATTTTCTTAAATATTCCAGGTTTGCCCTTGTCACTTTCTTCCTTCTTCTGATTTCTTCTCTTCCTTTTCATCTATTTTTTTCTCTCTTGGTCTATTTGAATTGACTTATGAAAAAAATGTTTTTCAAGAACCTCATTTTTTGTGAAAATGGTTTAAAATACATTTAAAAATCTATTTTTAGTAGCTTCCAAACACTCTATTTTTTTCTTCATAATAACTTGTTTTTTAAATTAAACACTTGAAAATGTAATCCAAACATTCTATTCTTCTTCTACAATTTTTCTTTTATATTTTTTTGAAATCATGACTTTTGTTTTCAATCAGTATTATTTTCTTTTCCAAAATATTATTTGGTTCAAGATCGTGTACCAAATAGATCGTGTACCAAATATAAAAGATCTCGGTACACGATATTGAACAAAATTGTTGGGATATTGTTACACGATCATTTAGATTTGGCTACACATAATTTATATTTAACTACACAATCGTGTATCAAATCTACAAAATAATTTACCAAATATAAAAAAATCTACAAGATCGTGTACCAATAATATAAAAGATTTATATTTGGTACACGATCTTGAAAAAAATTGTTCGATATTAGTACACGATCGTGTACCAAATCTAAACGATATTGATACAAGATCGTGTACCAAAAATAAAAAATCTTAGTATACAATCTTAAACCAAAATCATTTAGATTTGGTACGCAATCATGTACTTTTTTCTACCCATCGCGTATCATGAATTACACATGTGTGACCAATGACCAATTAATTGTGTGTTAAATGTGGCATTTTGGACATTTTTGGTATTTTTTATTGTTGGTTTGTGAATTTTTTCTGTTTTCAAAATTATTCTATACACGATAAATATTTGGTGGATTTGTTATATTTTTTAAAAAACTGTATAAATTAATTAGAATATTGATAACTAACCACAACAGTTTTTATTAAATAGTTAAAATAGTCTAAAATATTAAATTAAATATATTAAGTTTAAATAAGAAAAATGGTAAAAATAGAACAAGTTTAATAGATATTGTTTTTTTAGTGGTTTTGTTATATTGAATATAAATATTTTGTCAATTTTTTTAAAAAACTCCTTTAAATAAAACATTTCTATTTAATAATTAATTGCAATTAATAGTATCAAAGGATTGACACTACTTTATAGATTAATTAAGCAAATTCTTTAGGTTCATCTATCACATATAAAAATTTCACACTTTTACACTAATAAAAAAAATCATGTCAGATTAATTTTAATTTTTCTGAATAATAATATTTAATTATGTTAAACAAATAGGTATGTATGAAATTTCATAGAAGAACCTATAACAAATGAAGGCTCTATGGAAAAAGAAATGCCAATTAAGAATTTATAGTTTGCGTTTCGAATAAATGACAATGAATTTTGTTGTTTTGACCTTTTCTCTAGGAGAAAGTAGTGAAATTACATAAGGATATTATTCATAAAAGAAGCGGATAAGCAGATCAACTCATTCCCCGATGATAGGCTTTTCTACTTTCAGTTAGGAGGAGTGTTATTCAAAATAGTAGTTGCTAAGAAAAAATGGGGGTATTTTGGTTACTTGAAAATATTTGAAAAAAATATATTTTCTTAAAAAAACAAGTGTGACTTTTGATTTTGGGATCTTTACAAGATATAACAAAACACTAAAATATTTACATTTTATAGAACAATTTAAAAAATGTAAAAAGTTCACGATAGAAAATACCCAAAAAATGTCTCGTAATTAATTGACATCCAACGTAATATATTTGAGAAACAATCATTTAGGTTTAATTATTCTTTTCTACATGATCGTTAAGATTTGGCTACACGACCATTTAGATTTAATCATTTAAATTTGGTACACGATCGTGTAGATTTAGATACACAATAGTTTAAATTTGGGTAGCCAAATCTAAACGATTTTTTAGTATTTTTTTTTGTAAAAGATCGTTTATATTTGGTACAAGATCGTTTATATTTGGTATACGATTGTTAATTTGATCATTTAAATTTGGGTAACAAAATCTCAACTATTTTTTTTCTCCAAATTTTTTGGTACACGATCATTTATAATTTGATCGTTCAAATTTAGTTAGTCAAATCTAAACGATTTTTAAAGATTATTTGATACACGATCGTTTGTGACTATTTTTTGTAACGATCGTTTATGACTATTTTTTGTATACGATCGTTTAGATTTTAGATTTTGGAGTCAAATCTAAACTATGTTTTTTTTCTCAAGATCCTTTATATTTGATAGACGATCTTAAACAACCAACCGTTTGAAAAAAATAAAAAAATAGATATTTTATATTTGGTACACAATCTTGAACCAAATAACCGTTTGAAAAAAATGATAGAAGAAAACAGAAAAATAATAGAAGAAGAGAAGAAAGACGATGAAGAGAAGAAAAAAAATCGATGAATAGAAGAGTAAATCTAGAATATTTTAAAAAATGACCAGGAGCTTTTTCATGTTGTTACACAGTTATATCTATGAAAATTAACCTTTTATTTTTTTTATTTTTTTTATAAAAATGGTGCAATTAATTGAGAGTCTAAATTAGACATTTTTCTACTTTTATTTTTATTTAGTTTGAAAGAAAATTACACAGTTTTGTAACTAATGAAAAACTTGGACTTATGTGTTGTTATCCCCTCTTCGCTAACTAGGTCTAACTCTAACATGAGAAAGACCTGCCATGTGCCTAAGGCATTTATCTCAAGTTCATCCTATTCAAGAACTTAATTATTTTTCTATTTTTAGTACATAACCAATGAGAGATTTAAACACTGGTTCATCTTATTTAAGAAGAAAAATTATAAAAAATAGTAAATTTGATAAAATATTTATAATATATAGCAAAATTTCAGATTCTATAAATAATAGATATTGATAAACACCGATATGTTTCTATCAGTGACATCGATAGACACTGATAGAAGTTTATCAGTTTCTATCATTGATAGAATGCATATTTTTGCTAGAGTTTCTACATATTTTTCGTCTTTTTTAGTATTTTCATTTTTTAGTAATCTCTTTTTAGCATTTGGTACACAATCTTGTAGATTCTTTTATATTTAGTACACGTTCGTTTAGATTTAGGTACACAAATCTAAACAATTGTGTATTAATACCCCAACAATTTTTGTTCAAGATCTTTTATATTTGTTACATGATCTTGAACCAAATAACACTTTAAAAAAAAATCAAAATTGATGATTGATTGAAAACAAATATCATGAATTCAAAAAAATATTAAAAAAAATTACAAGAGAAAAAAAATATTAAAAAAATTGTATAAGAAAGATGAAGTAAGAAAGAAAAATCGAAGCCGCAGAAAATTCAAAAACGACAAAAACAAACTTGAAATACTTAAAAAAAAGCAGAGTCTATTAGTTTTTTAATTTTGTTATACGTTCTGTAAATATTTTATTTATAAAAATTAACCAAAAAAGTATTCTTTTATGTTTTATTTTATTAATTAATTAACTGATTAACATTTAATTAGGTAATCATTTAATTTTATTCTTTACAAATTATCGAATTTAACACAAATATTTAACTTCAAGAGACTAATTATTCCGCACATTCAAATACAAACATTACTTATCCCAGAATTTAAAATTCATATATTTAATTTTTGTATCCATGAAATAATATATGTTATCCAAATGACTTTGTTAATGTTTTTTTAGTTTAGTCATTTTTAAAATCAACTTTACTTTTATAAATAGTTTTTACACCATTTGTTTCTTTTGCAAATAGTTTTCAAAACCACTCTATTTTAATAGTTAATCTAAAGTTCATGCACGTTTTTTTTTTTTTTTTACACTTTTGTCTGACCACTTCTTTTTACAATGACTTTAATATATATGTACAAAGAATGATAAGGAAAATAATTTGGTCTAACAAAAAATATATATATAATGACATATGTCTATAAATTAATTAGGTTTGTGAGTCAAAGTTTGTTATTTAATTTTCAAATATTGTATTAAAATTAAATATGTTGTTTTTAACTCCAATTTCATATATCAATGTTTAAAGTAATTTAATGCACTTTTTAAAAATAATTCAATGTATTTTTAGCGAGAACTTGGAGTACATATAACAATAACAATTAGATTGATTTGATCATGTGCAATAAAATACTATTTTGTTTGGCTGACTAAGTGATTTATAGAAAATTGACAAAAGTAGCACAATTTTGATTTTATGTTTTAAAAGTAGTATAATTTTAGAAATCTCGTAATTTTATTTTTTTCGATCAATCTCGTCCGAGATCGACACAAGTTTCTTCATAAATTTTTAAAAACTCGTTCAACATAATTTCTCGGTTCCTCTTGACCGAGCTTAATATCGAGATTGTTTATTTTTAACGTAAAAAATAAAAAATAAAGAGATTTATCAAATGACCAAAATATCCTTGGAAGCTCGAAGATTACAAACTCCTTCAACGTAATTTCTCGATCCTCCTTGGATGACTTTGCCATCGAGATTGTTTGTTTTTTTTAAAATAAAAAATTAAGAGATTTATCAAATGACCAAAATACCCTTAGAAGCCTGCATGTTACATATTCTCACAAAACACTAATTGTCAAACAATGTGCTCATTTCGGCCGAGAAGTTCACATTTTTGCTCCACGAACTTCACTAATTTTTCTTCCATGAAACTTGAAAAACTCATTTGTTCTCTTAAATCTCTCAAGGTGAAGTACTTTTAACAATTTCATAGTTTAGGGTTTAGTTTTTCGTTTAAGTTTTCAGTTTTTCATTTTGAAGTCTTAAGCAGATGGGAAACTTTGTAGTTGGCAATTTGATGTTGAATATGCAATTGAACTCGATCAACATTGCACCGAGATGCCTCAAGATAAGCAGTTTGATGTTTGGGCTCGATCAACATTGCACCGAGATCAACATTGAAACTTTGTAGTTGGTAGTTTGATGTTGAATAAGCAGTTTGATGTTTGGGCTTTCAAGGGTATTTTGGGCATTTGTCAAAACACACAATCTTGATGAGTGTGCTCGACCGAGATGGACCGAGAAATTACGTTCAACTCATTTTTTAAGCATCTCGAACCAATGTTGCCCATGTTCATTTGGTAAATTATGCTATTCTCAGTCCAAATTGCCCCTAAATAACCCCAAGTTTTAACACTGAATACTAATTGTGCTTTGTTACGTCTGTTTTCACGTTGGATTTTAGAATAATTTTGCTTACAAGTTTTTGTTCCTTGGGAGCATGGGCAAGAATAATTTAAAGCTCTTCAAAATCTTCCATTTTATCTCACCTTGTTTTTGATAATTTTTTTATCATATATTAATAAGTTTATGGTGGTTGAGTTGAATTTATGGCAAAATTTGAGAATATAAGTTGAGGTGGTTGCTGGTTGACTTGTTTGATAGACATACAATGAACACTCCGTTCAATAGCTAACACAAATTTAATGTAGATCAGTTTAAATTAAAATTCAATTTTTAGTCACTGAAAGAAGAATATTCTAGAATTTCTTAAACAAGAGCTCCTCTTCATGGCTTCCTCGATCCAATCGCAGGCAAAATGGCATTGTTAAACGATCTTGTAAAGCATCGAGATTCCAAGGTATTTTGGTCATTTGATAAATTTCTTTATTTTCAAATTAAAAAAAACAAACAATCTCGATGTCAAACTTGCTCAGGAGGAATCGAGAAATTACATTGAAAGAGTTTTTAAAAGTTTGTGAAAAAACTCGTTATTAGCTTGATCGAGATTGATAGAGAAAAACAAAATTACGAGTTTTCTAAAGATGTGTTACTTTTGAAATGTAAAATCAAAATGGTGTATTTCTAAAAAAAATTCCAGTAATTATTATTATTATTTTTTTTGGCAAAGGGTTATTAAATAATCTTTATTTAGTACTTAATAATTATTTATATAAAACGAAAAGGAAAATTATTGAAAAGCATAAAATTACTAAAAAAATTTACAAAATATTGTAAAATTTCATATACTAATACATAACATCTATCACTTATAGAATTATTTTTTTTAATATTTTGTAAATATTTTGGTTAATTTTTTTATAGGGTGATTTTTAAAAATAGAAGATTTGGATAAAGTAATTACAACCCATATCAAAATTTGAACCCAGGACCAAATCAGTTAGGTGAAATACCAAAACAGCCTCCTTTTTCACAAAATGAACAACGTGATCTTTTCCCTAATCAGCACTCAACGCGATTTTTTTATTTCAAACTCTCATAAACCCTAACGTTCTTCTTCTTCCTTTTATTTTCTACTCCTTAAACGATACTTCCTTCTCCAAGGATTGAATTGCAACAAGTTAACTCAACTTTGAAGTTAAGATCTCTGTAATTTTCGCCTCCCTTGACAATATGCATTTGAATCTTGTGTGTAAAAACCACTGACTCGATAGGTTGTGCCGATTGACATACCTTTCGCTGCTACAAATGTTGCTTTGGTAATTCTACAGACAACTCATGTTGTGACTAGATGAAGAAACTAACGTCTTTCCAAACTTTTAATTCTTCTTTTTTCTTTTTTCTCTACTCGATCAGTTTCTTTTTTCTACAGGCAACTCAAGATTTAATTTTTTCTACTTTGGTTCTTCATCTTTAGCATTCTACATAAAGTAAGTCATAATGTTTCTTTCCTCATTTTTCTTCTTCTTTTGTTTGTATACATACTAATTAAATTTATTTTTTCAATAGATATCAAGCACTAAAACAACAGAAACATCAAAGGAAAAAGAGGTATGAAATTTGATTTTCTTTCATTAAATAAAATAGTTATGCTACCTTTCTGCCTATAATTTAGCATTTGTAACATGTTTTAGATTTTACATATGGATTGAAATACTGAAATAATGTGTAAATTATAGTCTTCTATCACTGATAGATAGTGATAGAGTGGTTATTCTACCATTCTGCCTATGTTTTAGATTTTGCACATACATTGAAATCTAGAATAGTTATGCTATCTTTCTGCCTATATTTTAAATTTTGCATGTGGATTGAAATACTAGTTATCCTATGCTATCTTTCTGCCTATAATTAGTATTTTGACATGTTGTAGATTTTGCATGGCATGTTTTAGATTAATATATGATAGTCTTCTATCACTTTCAAAAATATATAACAATTTATTTACTAGCTAACATGTTTTAATAAATCTTTTCAACAGATAGAACACGAGTTACTACTGGTTCAACATGAAAAAAAATATTATAAAGACATAAATCTAGAAGTTCTACAAATAGTAAAAATTTATCTAAAGTCATGAGGAGTCCTTTTGGACATCTTTTAAACTTAAAGATGGACAAAATTCCAACCCAATTCTTTAACTACTTGGTACAAAGACAAGTTTTAACTAGGAAGTTTTCTATAATTTTTCTATGTTTTTACTTGTAGTTTTCTATAATTTCACTCCAAATGATAGAGAAAGAATCTAAGTCAGAGATAATGCAATATTTTATTGACATAGAGAAGGAGATTGAGGGGAAAAAAAAGAAGAACTAATGAATTGATTGAATAAGGTGGAAGAAATGAAGTGATTGTGAAAAAAATTGTGCAAGACATTAAGGAGTTAAAATAAAATCAGAAGAGAATTATTGAACACAACAGAAAATTCAAGAGGAACAAAAAGAATTTAGAAATGGACAGAAAGAAATTATTAGTTTGTTGGAAATGATTAAGGGTTGCATAAAGAATGTTCATTGGAAAATCTTCCTTAAGAGTCTGAAAAAGAAAAAGAACTTGAATTGACCTTGGAGAAAAACAAACCACCTTCTTGTAGTCTGGAAGTTTTGGAAGATGACAGTAATGTTGATAACATGATAAACTATGTGAAGAATTATTTATCTGAGCTAAGTCTTTGGTATATAATATTTACTTTTTAAAATTGTTACTATTAGATTACTAACTATAAAATTTCTTTTTATTATAGGTTGAAATTGAAAATGAAAATCAAACTCCACAACTTGAAACACAAGAGTCAGAATCTATTATTGCAACGATTGGTTTGGGAACTACTCCTGCAACTCAAGTGCTAGGAGATGATGAGATAGCAACGAAAAAAGAAAAGGTTTCATTTATTTTATTAAAATGCTTGATTTTGATAACTGTGAAAATAGGTCAATAAAAATGATAATAAATTGTGTTGTTGTAGGAGATTGAAGGTGAAGATTTATAAGAAACTTTAATAACTCTAGAGTTAGAGGATGGTGATGAAGAAAAGGTTTCTTTCTTTTTATTAACAAATTGTATCTCATTTTCAGTAGAAATTAACTTCAAACTGTTTTTGCACGTAGATTGAAATATGGAGTAGTTATGCTATCTTATTGATAGTCTTCTATCACTGATAGTCAGTGATAGTCTTCTAAGTTTTTTTTTTTATAGTAGCTAGTTTATAGCTAAATTTAATGAATTTCAAGATTCTGATGTGGAAGAAAATGAAAGAAGGGAGGGAAAGTCAAAATTTAGAAATGACGAAAAGGTAAATGTAGTTTATGTATAGTGAATATAATCTTTACAACAAATTTAACTTTCATTTTTACAATTACTAACTAAAGATATTTTCTTGTAGCCTATTGATGATAAGCACAACAACGAAGAAGATACTGCAGAAAATGAAAAGAAAAAGAATGCAAGAGTAAAAAATAAAAGAAAACAAACTATTGCAAAAAAGGTAAATAAAAAACAGTGATTTTTCATAATGCTACTAATATTTATATCACTGACATTGTTTCTTATTACCACTATGTTAGACATCTGAAGTTGAAATTGAAGGAAAAGGGAAACGTAAAAAAGTTTAAAGCAAAGGTAGTAACTGATGATGATTACCAAGTTGTGAATGAAAGACCAAAAAGAAAAAACAAACAAACAAAAGCAATGAAGATAGCCTCTCCAAAAAAGATGCAAACAAGGCAAGCCTCCAAGAACTGACGTCTCGATCCCAAACTGATCCTTCACAATGAACTACATATTTTTGTGGATGATGTATTTTGAAACTTGATTTTGTACTTGTAAATTTTGTTTAAGCTACATTCTTTGTATGTAGTGGATATGGGTGTTGTTGTATAACAACAGCTTTTGTAATATGCTACATATTTTTGTAAATTATGAAGGTAATGCATATAGGTGTTATTGTATAATGACAATTTTTGTAATATGCTACATATTTTTGTAAATTCTGAAGGCAATTGATATCTTTCTATCAGAGAAGGCAATTGATATCTTTTTATCAGGGATGGAAATTGAAAACTTTATATCAGGGATGATGGAAATTGATATATTTCTATCAGTGATGGAAATTGGTATCTTTCTATCAGTGATGGAAATTGATATCTTTCTATCAGTGATAGAAACTGATATCTTTCTACCAATTGTAGAAGAATTGATACATAAAGTTTATTTCTATTGGGATATAAATTCTTATCAATGATAGAAACTGGTATCAATGTGTATCGATTCAATTTTATAAGAATTATAAAATTAATTCGAAAAAATATACATAGAGTTTCAATGAGTTTATACACCACATATTTCAATTCAAAGATGAATACAAACAAAGACATCGACAATTTGTATTGATATAAAGAATTTGAAAAAATAAGACTCATAAATTCCAATATAAATCCATTTGGAGATACAACGTAAAAATGCAACTATAATGATTACATCATTGATTAATTTGATGAAGTTTGCAAGTCCTAGAATTATGACCCTTGCCATGACAACTACTACATCTTGTTGAGCTACTATTAACCTCACCAATTGATGAAATTCTTAAGTTTTTAGGTCTTCCAGCTAGACGTTTAAAAATAGGAGGTAAAGTTATAACATCGTCGTTTACAATCCTTCAATTTGAATGAACTCCAATTGGTCGCACACATCCTAAATATGTTGACAACAGTGTCTGTGAATGATAATAACAGACACATAAGAATAAGTATCTAAGTTAAGCAATTGAAAAAGAGCAAGAACATGAGAACAAGGAATCTCATGAAAATCCCATACTCAGCAGCTACAAGATCCCAAGTTCAATTTCACTATGAATTGTTTATCACCAACCATTACATTGTATTCAACATTGTTGATAGGATGAACCTACAAAATGAAAATAGAAAAAAAAAATCAACATTTACAAATAAGAATTCATAGTTTTATCACTGATAGACAGTGACAGACTCCTATCACCGATGGACAGTAACAGACTCCTATCACTGATAGACAGTGACAGACTTTTATGACTGCCTTTCTTTCTTCTATCGATATAATATATCTAAATGAAAAGAATAAAAATAAATAAAAGAACTCTTACCAAGAAACTTCTTGATTCTTCATGTTGCTTGCGTAATATACTTTCAACCCAAGAGGTTAAAATTGTTTTCATTGACAAACTAGCTTCTCTTCGATCATGAAACCACTTTTGCAAGAACTCTCTAATTCCATCAAGTAAACTTGCAACAGGCAAGTTTCTATCCTCTTTCAAAACTGAGTTAACACTTTCTGAAGGATTTGTTGTCATCATATCATACCTTCTTCTTCGTGAATATACTCGAGACCACCTCTCAAATTCAACATTACTAAGATAACTTCATATATCTAGGTAAATAGACTCCATAGATCTCATGTTGAACTCAAAGTCATCAAAAGTATAAGATTTAGCACAACTAAAGTAAAATCAATCAATCAAAGAATCCCTGAAACACTTCTTCAAACTTTTAAAAACATGTTACATGCAAACACAATACTTAACATCCTTAAATACTCTTAAAACACCATTTGGAATGCTCAAATGCCTATCGAAGATAATGACTAAATGATCATGATCCCCAAAACAAGTATGTAAATTTTTAAAAAATCATTTCTAGGATGCATCATTTTCTGAGTCAACAATAGCAAATGCAAGGGGAAAGATATTATTGTTACCATCTACTGTTGAGGCTGCTAATAAAGTACCACCAAACTTGCATTTCAGAAATGTGCCATCAACTGATATGTTAGATCTATAGTACTTCCAACTCTCAATAGATGAACCAATAGCCATGAAACAAAGCTTGAAATTTCCATTTTCATTCATCTCAAAAGCAGTGTATGTTCCTACACAAAAAATATATGAAAACAAGTACATCATTGTTACTGATAAATTATTTATCTTGGTACATAGACAATGATAGTTGTCTATTACTTTCTATCACTGATAGTCAGTGCTAGTCTTCTATTATTGATAGCAGTGATAGATGACTATAACTGATAGATAGTGATAGAAAATTTATATAAAAATATTTCATTTGCAGTAATACCTGGATTCATCTCCTTCAGTTTCTTCAAGAACTTTGGTATCAAACTATAAGACTCAGCAACATCACCATTTAATGATTTTAATATGTGTTCTTTTGCTCTCTAAGCTTTTTGATAACTAATATTAACACCAAGCTTAGTACGAGCCTTATGAATAATATTTCTTGGAAGAGATTGACCAGTAGACCTAAACCTAAAATTCTCTTTCAAGCAATTCCCAATTACAGATGAAGAAGCCTGCATATGAGTACTTTGCATTGAATTCATAGAACAATCATGGTCAGAAATATACTTTCTAAGCATCCATAAATCAATTTTCTTATATCGAGATGAACAAACATACCATTAACAACCATCTTGCAAACATTTTAACCCAAATGAATTTGAATTTGAACGCATAGTCCAGAATTGAAAATTTTTAGTTACTGCTAGTACATAAAAGCATTTTGACAAAATTTCTTTACTTACAAATACATCCTTTTCCTTCAAATTGTCATTAAAATCATAATCTTGTCTAATCCCATCATTTGAAGAAGAACTAGAAGAAGATAAACATAGCCAATTATCATTAGCTTCATTACTGCCACCAATGACACTGGAAGATGCTTCTATACTAGTTTGAGCAACAAGAGAATGATCCCTAACATGAGCAACCAAAGGATGCCTAATACTCGAATCTTTAATCAAATACATAAACCAACGGACATCCTTATCTTGTTTTAAATGAAACACATTTAGAATATTTGTATGGCCAAAGTCCAATAACACCGATAAATCAATAGAAGAATCCAATTGAATTTCATTCAAAATCAAACTAACTAAACCATCCAAATTCATCATATCATCAACTAGTACTTCAACAACATTATAATTCTCATAAGAATTGTACTATGTCCATTGTTCACCATAAAAAACTATTATGGAAATATTAACCATGATATCAAATTACTGCAAAAACCAATCAATAAAAGAAAAAACATTATATAAGAAACTAAAGATATCATGAATACAACTATATCAGTGATAGAATTCTATCACTGTCCATCAATGATAGAAAGTGATAGAAAGTTTATCCATCAGTGTACATAAATTTTAAATTACATCACCAAAAACACAGAGAACAACAGAATCAATTAATTAAAGCCTAGAAGATTTAAAAAAATATACTAGCAAAGAAAGAAGAACGAGAAGAAAAAGAAGGAAAAGAAAAAAGGAATGTTAGAAAAAGAAATTATGTGGATATGCTGGTAATGGATGCTAATCTACAATTAATTTCAAGAGTTACAATAACAAACATTTTTCATTGAATTCTGTAAGATTTAATTTATTGTTTTGTGGTAATTAAGTAGAGTATTCTTTTTTATTTGCTTTGAATTAATTACTATTAATCTTGCAAGTAAGTATCAGATTATCGTTTTGGAGAATTTGATCTTCATGTCTTCCTATTAATTTCACACTGTGATGAAGTTTGCTTGAAATTTGATTTTAAATGAAAACAAAATTATAATAAAAAATAATTCAAGAATATAGAAGAATAAGATGAAGGAAAGGAAAAAAAATACTAGAATAGGAAGTGTTGCCGATGATGGACGTGAAAACACCGACCGTGTGAAACTCTGAATTTGAGGTAGATGAAGAAGACAATGAACACGATTTGAAAAAACAAACAAAGATCCGAGTAAACACAATAGATGAATAAATTGAAGGAATAAGTCGTTGATCAAAAAAGATGGAGGACGAATATTTGAGTAAAATGCCAGGGGTAATTTTGGAATAAAAAAATTAATATATCTCCTTCAATTTTTTTGCTATAAGACGTAAATAGTTTTAGTTTTATTTTATTTGTGTAAATTTCCCTTTTTCATATTTGAAAATATCTAAAACAAAAATATAGTTTAGTAGTGAATTTTTTTATTCAACTATGTATAAATTCATTAAATTATATTTTAAAGTGTATCACATGTGTTGTAGTGGAACTAGTAACAATAAATTATACTTTACATGCAATCTACATGTCTTGTACTAGTACAAGAAAACTTTCCTACCTGTGCCACCCATAAATATTAAAATCATATTTTTTGATCTTCAATTTACTAACTAAACTCTTAACAACTCTAATAGTAAATTATTATAAAATTATAAAAATATGCTTAATAATCGTATCATCCTCACACAAACATTTCAAAACTACCCTTAATATATAGAAATTCTATTCAATTTCTAATAGAAGTCAAAATGTAGAACTATTTGACAATGTCAAAAATCGCAATAAATCCAAATTTTTATCTGAGATCACTGCCACATCAGTCACAAATTCATTGTTTCACTACTCTCTTAAATTTCTAAAAAATCAAAAAAATTGAGGGTATTTTTGAATCGATTTCAAAGTTAAAAAAAACAGAGGGACATTTTCTTTTTGTATATATAAATGTGAAAAGTTGAAGGTATTTTATTATAGTTTAACCTTAGGTATAAATTCTAATGAACAATTGATAGTTTAGGAGACAATATTTGCCAATATTTTAGTTCCACATCTACAAAAGTACAAACCAATGGAGTTTCGCGGGAATTGTCAGTTCGACTTGACCAATTCCAGTTCACAAGACCATTTCTCCCACCTCTGTTCCGTGTCAACCCATGTCAATGGCCCAGCCAAGGATGAAGAAATCTCCTCAACTTTTCTCCTCGTTT
>JBBPDI010000001.1:4866367-4884261 GCA_037974545.1 Cucumis variabilis
CATATACTATAGACCATTTAGGCTATGACTCAAACTTGATCCACTTTTATGTCTGTACATAAAGTTCAAATCTATATAATAGTCTCGGAACATTAGTTTATTGATTTTCAGATTATAGTATCAATAACAACTTTATTGAATAGAATATGATTACAAACTACGAGTTTTTAGGACATAAATTCCAACAATTGGGGTTTCTAGGAAGATTAACTAATGCTTATTTGTTTGACAGACATCCTATTCAAACATACTGATTTTCTTGCCTGGTATTTGAATTTCATTTCTTTTTGTCCAAATTTAACTAGCTGGTTGAGTAGAGTATCTTATAGATTGAATTATTTGTGAATGTCCATATTTGTTTAAATGTTTATAGACATTAAAGCTGAAATTTAGTTGTTGAAATGCTTTCGATGAAGTGAATGGTTTCTTAATTTTTCTGTTCTATGTGAAAGATGTATGAGAAAAGATGGGGAGAGTTAGATATATTACATCCGAGCTTTTCTAAAGAAGTATTATAACCTCTTTCTGAGCTTTTATGAAAATATGCAACATCGAAAAGGTATCTCATGGATATTTGTTCAATCTTATTATGTTGTGATCAATTGAGATACATAATATGCACTATAAATTTATTAAAGTGTTGGAATTGTCTGTTTTTTTAATAGGGTTGGAAGAATCTCAAGGTACATTTTGTTAAGGCATATTTTTATTTTGATAAATTTGAAGTTGTCAAGTCTGTAATAATGATAATGTTAATATGAGTAAATTTATAGCTCTGTATGGCTGTGTGCATATTTAAGCTAACGATATTATGTATGGAAGATAGGTTGCACTAAAGCTTAGTAAATAGTCACAAGGCACCTTTTGAATTCAGCAGATAGAAGAAACTACTATTGAGATAAAAGACGAGGAATAAAGAAAAGTTGTATGTACCTAAAATTCAAACTTATTGATGTTCATCTGATTATCATGCTATAAATGTTTTGGACAGGTGAGATACTAATCAGTAGGTTCAGGTGGCAGGGCCCTTCAGATTCTGAAGAGTTTTGAAGCATGGAAAGAATGTCGTAACCCAACCCGAAAGTGAGTGAGGTTCTAACACTTTCTATAGATTGACGTGTGTTTTTCTATATAGTTCATAACTTTCCAACTGATAAAATGTACATCTTTTTGTATTATTCTTTTTTGCTGTTGTTGGTTCAAAATGTAAATGGAGTGAGAGAGAGAGTGTTTGATGTATGGCAATTGTGGACAAATGAAAAAGAAAAGCAATGTGAAGAATCACTGGCTTTGGCTTTGGCAAGTACATGAAAATTATTTAAATTAAATATTTTTTATGATATTGAAAAAGTATTCTTGGAGATAAATATCTTTGGTCTTAGTATAATATTTAGTGAATAATTTTTAATATTTTTTTCTAACTTCAAAGAAAAATTTCCTTCTAAGTTTTTCTAAGTTTCTTGTTCGAAGTTTTTGAAATTCAAAGATTTAAGAGAGTTATATTCTTTGTATTTGTCGTGAAAGCTTTGGTTTTTAGTTTCTAATCTGCATCAAAGAATTTCAGGTTTGGACTTTCTTCTCTATATGTACAGGTTTTGTATACTTCAAGGAATTCCAGGTTCTCTCTCTCTCTCTCAGTATGTGTGTCTGAGTTTGCTTTTTTGGGGGTGTTCTAGTAGTTCTTGAGCCTAAATACATGTTGAAGTGTTATGACTATCCTGCAGTTATGGTAGTCTTTTTTCTTAATTTTCCTATTGGCTAAGGATATATGTTTTATGTGTGCTAATTTCACTGTTTTTTATAAGAAGGGGGGGAGGGGGCTGGAATGAAGGGTTGAGAGAGAGAGAGAGAGAGGGAGGGGGGGGGTTTGAAATGCTACTTATTTTCCAATAATCTCACTATTGTTTTTTTTTTCAATTTTAAATCAATAGGACTATTAACTTATGATCTATTGGCTAATGACATATATTATATGTGTGCCATTTTCACTGTTTTTGATTGTGTTGGGAGGGGGGTTGGAATGAAGGGTTGGAATGTTTTTTAGTCATACTCTAAAATGATATTTTGTTTTCTTACTAGGTTTGGAAGAATCTATTGGAGCAGTGAAGCTAACTTGGAGCAATTGAATTATATAACACTTTTTATACAGTTTGTAGCAAACTTTTGGTTCCAATGTACTGATTTTAGGCTTCTTTGTTGCTAAAGATGTCAATGTTTATTCTTTTTCTATGTAAACTACCTTTTAACAAAAAATGGTTATTAGTTAATGGGTGATATTTGTCAATGAGTGTACGAATATTACAAAGTGTATTATTATGTATATATATTAAAGTGTTTACTATTTGTTTTCATATGGGTGTGATGTATTAGAACATCATTGTTATTGAAATTGTTAAGGAATATAAAACAGGAAAAAATATTTTAGTATACGAATTTGTAACATTTTTTTATTGTAGTCAATATCGAAACAATGACAATTTAATTTTATAAGAACTGGCATGATTGAACTATCCTTGACAAGGAAAAAATGTCATAATATACTAATTCTTGACATTTTCATAATTGTCATCAATATCGAAACAATGATAATTAAATTTTATAAAAACTGTCATGATTGCTCTATGCTTGACAGAGGAAAAATGACATAATCTACGAATTCGTGATAGTTTTTTAACTGTCGTCAATTTTGAAACAATGACATTTGCTTTTTCAAAAACTGTCACGGTTGGAATATCCGTGACATAATTTTTTTTCATAATATACGAATTCATGACATTTTCATAACTATCGTCAATATGCAAATGTTGACAGTTATTTGTTGTCATAAAATAAAAGATGACAGTTATTTATTGTAAAAAAATATTAAATAATGACATGTATTTTCTGTCATGAAAACACTTATTGTGATAGTTTTTTAAAACTGTCATAGAAGGACTTTCCACAAAAGGCAATACTATGATTGTAAATAACTGTCACAAATTTTATTCATGACAAAAAATAACTGTCGTCGTAGATATGTTTTGTTGTAGTGATAAAGAAAGGTTTATGCGAAATGAAATGATTTGAAGTTGTTTGTGCAAAATGATGTTTATGAAAAGGTATTGCAAAAAGGATTTCATAAAACCTCACTAAGTCTTTTAAACTTATTCTTTCAAAATTTATCTTCCAGGACTTAGGCGTTGAGATCAAGAGGAGAGAAAGTTTGGGGTTGCTAGGAGAGAAGTTACCAGACGTTTTAAGTTTAAGTATTATTTTATTCTTGGTTAAGTGTTGTTTATGTATATTGTTGTATTAAACGCCTTACTGGAAATAAAGTGAAAATTTGTTTTATCTTTTCCGCGATAAGTTCTAATTGTCTTAAGTTTATATGTTATGTTAAGTGTTCTGGTGATTAAGCTAAGTTAAGGAAGTTCAGAGGAGTGTCTTTGGTGTTGATGCGTCAAGGATGCTGGAGTAGCATGCCGTCTCGCAAGACAGGCAAGGAGGTCTGCGGGGCTGGGTGTGACAGACATGACACACAGTGACAGATCCAGACAATTTAGGGTTTAGGGAGCTTTATAGTTTAGTCAAAATAATTTATGAGTGAATGGTTTTAGAAATTAATAAATTTATTGACTTTCGTACAACACAATTGTCCTTTACGAGATTTCATATTTTGAATCAATACATAATTTCATTATCTATCTTATCAAATAAATCTCTCTCAATATATGTTACAAGACAATCATTCATCCATTGGTCTCCCGTTCCATTGCGCAACTGAGTCTTTATAATGCTTACAGCAGAAAATATCCTCTCCACGGTAGCCATTGTAACCAGTAACATCAATGCTAAGTTAAGCAATCGATAAACTAATGGGTAGACTTTATCTTTAGCTGTTATCACCATTTTTTTTTAGAAAGATCACCAATACTTGTTAACTCAACAAATATACTATCTGCATGCACATCAATGATGTAATTTTGAAACTGATCGTCAAGAATAACAAGCTTTGTAGTTGAAAAAACTCTAGGATAAAATTGTGCAAGGCAAATGAGTTTTTGTTTGTTAAAAGAAGTAAATGAGTTGCTTGGAGTGAGACATGCCACACAAAGAAGAAACTCGGTACTTTTCTCAATGAAACAATGATTTAACTCTTGAAGTTGCATGTCAATAACTGCATAAAAATTTTAACATGATAATGACGTATATTTGTGATTTCTTGAGATTTTCCTCTTTGCCTCCCTCGAACAAAAAATGCATCATCCATTTTAAGCATTAGAATACCATGCTTACTACAAAAACTTGAAATACTTCATCCAACAATGATTGCCATCATGACTATCTCATTGACTATAATCTTACTTTACAAATCTTGACCAAATTCATTGCATTCACAATATCCTAATCTTTTCTCTGTAGTGCTTGAGACAAATCATTTATGATTTGCAAGATAGCTTTAATAAGGTGCACATGGAAAACGAAGTGAGATTATTGGATTGAATTCATTAGAACCTTTGCTTCATATTTTTGTTCAGAATTTGATCCATCATCTATGATTGTCTCAAGTACCTCACAAATTGATGAGAACATTGAAATACATCTCACCAAAGTGTTGTAGTGTTATACCTACCATGTACCTCCTGGTTGTTTAATCATTGTTTCCTGATTTAATCCTCTTCCACTTGACAATTCACCATTATTCAAAGCTTCAAAACTGTTGGCACTATGTTTCTCTCTTAACATGTCTCAACGTTTTGCTAATGCATCAATAGAATTCATCACATTTACAACTAAAATAAAAAGACCAGTGATCTCTAAATGGTTTTTTGCAGTAGCTACCAAAGCTAATTGAAGCTGATGAGAGAAACAATGAATGTAAAATGCACATTCATTTTCTTTCAAAATTAATGTTTTCAATCCACTAAATTCTTCTTGCATATTGCTTGCCCCATCATAACCTTGTCCTCGCAAACTCACCATGCTTAATCCATGTATAGAAAAGAATCCATTAATAGCTTATTTGAGTGATAATGAACTTGTATTGGTAACATGTACAATACTGATAAATCTTTCAACCACACACCCTTGTCTACGTATCTTAACACAATTGACATTTGCTCCTTTGAAAATATATCCTTCGACTCATCAATCAAAATTGAAAACAACTTATCTTCAATACCTCATATGATTCCATTGATAATTTCTACAGCAATACAATTCATAATATCTTTTTGGATGTTTGGTGCAGTCAATTTCAAGTTTTGAGGAGCATTTCTCAAAGAACGACTTCAATATCTTTATTATGGTTGCATAACCATTGTAGAAGTTCAAGAAAATTACCTTGATTTTTTAAATCTTCAGTTTCATTGTGCCCACGAAATGAAAGACCTTGTTGTAACAAAAATCAAGCACAATCAATTGTTGCACCTAATCGAATCCGATAGTCAATTCTTGCTTGATTAGACATCTTGTTAAAAAATATGGCAATTTGTTATTTTTGATTTAAAGGAGCTTCATATTTTTCCCAAGCTTGGTTATGTGCACTATTTGGTCTTCCAACACGAGTTTGCAATTTCTCTTTTTTCTTCCAATTTGAAAACCCTTCACGAACAAAATGATCACATCATGATTGTTCTCCAACTGCTGGTTTGAATAAATAACATAAACAATACATAACATCTTTTGAAATACTATATTCCAACCAATTAGGATATTCATTAAACCAAATTGGATTAAACCTCTTCTTGACTGTGACCCAAATTTCTTCAACAAAAAAGTATGAATTCGAGGTTGGCAAGGTCCTTTTTGTAGATATACTCTACGAACTTCGCCTCGAATATTACAATTGTAATAAAGAATTCTAATTCTTAGACTAGGATCTGCTGGTAAATCATCTAATTTTACTCCAGCGATGTACCTTTCATAACTATTATTACTTTTCTTCGAAGGAGATGATAGCCCCGTTGATTTTTAAAATTTTTTTCATCAATTTGGATTTCAAATTAAATCTACAATAACATAACATTGTAACGAGAATAAATCAAGAAGATATTGATATATAATAACAATATCAGAACTTTAACAACCTAACAACTTTACTTAAGATCCATAAATTTTTTCAAGAATTAATAAAATAGGGTATAAAACAAACGAACTAATAAAAAAAATAGGCTAAGAATGATTTAAAATATGAAAACCAAATGCATAAATAAAATAACAAACTTGAAAGAAGAAGAAAATAAATTACAAAACTTACCTCATAAATTAGGAGATAAAGTTAAAGAAGAAGCCAAGAAGAAAAAGAAGAAATTTTAGAAACAAAAACAAAAAATAAGAATAATTTTAAATATTAAAAAGAATGCATATAAATAAAATAACAAATTTAAAAAGAAAAAGAAAAATGAATAAAAACTTACCTCACAAGCGTTTAGAGAAGATTTTGAAGAAACAAAAAAAAGTTTCAAAAAAGAATTGTTGAAGTTTTATAAAAATTAAAAAAAAAGATGAAGTTGAATAGTTTTAATTTAGTTGGGGAAGAGTGTAGTTGAAAAAAAAATAAAGTTTTATAAAAATAAAAAATAAAAAATAAATGAAGTGAATAACTTTAATTTAAGTGGAAAAGAATGTAAAATTATTATTTATGGGGTGAAAATCCAAGGGTTGTACTTTGGAGAAGAAAGAAAAATGACACAGCGAATGACCACTATACTACCTATTCTCAGGGACCTATACTAAATCTGTTGGTGATGATACATTCATGTTGGGTGCTAGTTAGGCTACAGTGTGCCGTTTGGGTGTAGTAACTAAGTTTTTCCAAACATTTATTATCACATATGACGTTATATAACGCATTATTTGAGTATAATGGGACAATTTATGTTCAAAGTCTTGTAATAGAGTATTTTAGAGAGATGAAATTAAAATATATTTATTGTAGTAGATAGCACATTAAAAGGCAAATAGCTAATGTAGATTTGCCTTTTAGTGTAGGTCCAAAGCCTTGAGCCCCCTCAATTTTATTATCTTTATATAATATGTATAAAAGAAAACTAACTAATGTTTAATATTGGATAGGTAGTTTAGTGGTAAATATACTTATCAACCCCCTTCCAGCCGAGTTTGAGTTTTACTATTTTTAGAACAAGTGTATTTTTTTACTTTTTTTTTAATAATAATAATAAAAAAAAATCAAACCACTTACATTAAAAAACCATTTGAGGACAAATTTATTACACGATTTTACCATAAATGTAAATAGTTGGTCCATTATACTATTTTTGACATTTTTTTCTTTTATTAATAAGAACATCTAATTGATTGCACAGATTTAAATAAGCAGGTTATGGTATGATATGTGGAAAAAGTTCGTTTTTTATTTTTTATTTTTTATTTTTATAATAAGCGGAATGAGAGAATCAAAATCTATTAACTACAATAAGTTGACAACATATATTTTAGCTAGGTGAATTGATTGATTATGTTCATCAACGTCCTACAATGTTGTGTGATAATACTATTGAAATATGATTAGTAAGATTATAAGTTTTCAATTCTTATTGATTAATAAGGTTAATTCTCAATTCAAACTTTTTAATTAGTCTGTTCCTAACAAAAACATGGGCAATTTAAAAATCAACTGAAAACAACAACGTATAGTTAGCACAACATCAAACAATAAAATTTAATGAAATTCTCATAAAAGAAAGAAAACATAACAAAGGCATAGATTCATACTAGTCCACTTAAGGCAAAATAACTAAACTTCAAACTCTAACAACATTTTGAGTAGAAATAAAACGAGATTAAAATAACTTCAAGGATTAGTAAGACCAGAACCACCGCCAACACCAACTCCACCACCAGCTCCGCTTCCGAGTCCACTGGCAGCTCCACCTCCCGCGCCTCCAAGTCCACCGATTCCAGTAGCGCCACCGAGGCCACCACCGAGACCACCGGGCCCAGTTCCTCCAATGAAACCTCCCATCCCACCAAATGGGAGGCCATTGCTGCCAATGCCAGAGTAGCCACCGAGACCACCGTAAGTGAGGAAGTTCTTTTGGTCATCAAAGGTGGTGCCCGGCGTAATAGGTCTAGCTAGGGCATGAGTGGCTACAAGAGCCAAGAGCAAAGAAATGAACAATTTGGCCATTTCCTTCTTAATTCTTCGTCTAAGAGAAATCCACTTGTGTGTTTTGTGTGTGTTGTTGACCAATGGAGGTGTGAGCATAGGGTTTTAAAGGGCAAAGAGGGTTAGAGGGACAGTTGAGAGAAGTAAATGTGAGGTTAAATGCTGAGAGACTGACTCTGAGTTTAAATGCTGGGTTTGGTTTTTGGTTGCTTTCAATTTCACTAGTTCTTAAAAATATTGTTTCATAATTTCATACCACTTTATTTTTTCTCAATTTTCTTTTATCATAGTTTCATTATTTATCATAATATTTTTTTTAGTTAAACTTCAAATAAATATATATGTTTATAATCGTCATTTGATTTTAATTTTAATTTTTGAAATTATGCCTGTACAATTAAAAAATCATTGTTTAGACAAATTTTATTATATTATTTCTGTAAATGTTAAATATTAAAATGCGTATTTAAGTGATCCAAAATTTATTTATTCGAAAAAAATTAAAAACTTTATATGTGGAAAAATTCAAAATTCAAAGTTAATATGATATAAGAATATGCATGTTAGAAAATTTTAAAGTTAAAAATGGAAATAATTTATATATCCATATACTAAACTTTTTATAATGTTTGTCTCTTATTTTATTCTAATTTTTTAAAAAGATTTTCTCTTTTTCTTTTGTGTAATGGTTTTTGAACTCCAATTTTTATTTTTATTTTTATTTTTGCTCTTAGAAACTTTTTGTTCCTAGTTAAAAAGTTTTTTTCTCTCTTTTAAGTTATTCTCTCCAATGTTTTGTATCTCTATTTTTTTGAAAAATTAAATTTCCTGCCTATCTATTTTTTTTCTCGCTACCTCTAACTTTTTTAATTTTGAATGTAGGTTTTTTTTTTAATCTGATAATTCTAAAAGTATCTTTGAAAACAAAGGTAAGTAATAAAAAATATGAAAATTTTTAAAATAGAAATTATTTACAAATATTAGGCGTGGAAAATTCGAACCGAACCGATTCTTTTCGATTCGGGTTGGATTGAACTTCAATAGTAATATTACCAAATTGAACCGAATTGAACTGAGTTGGTTCGATTCAGTTCGGTTCAAATGTAAAATAGTTAGGTTAAAATTAAAATTAAACCATTGTCATTCGTTCGTTCTTTCTCCTTTCGTTCCTCCTATAGTATTCGTTCGCCATTCTTCATTCGTTGGCCATTCTCCATTCGTCGTGGGTCTTTTACGGCATTTTGTGCAAAAATATCACCCACCAAAATCATCGTTCTCTGCCATTTGTGGGTCTTCTCTGGCGTGGGTCTTCGTGGGTTTAGCTTTCGTCTTCCATCTTCTGTTCATGTGGGTCTTCATAGTATCTTCTGTCTTCGTAGGTTCTTCGTCTCTCATCCTCCATCAGTCTCTTCTCCTTTGAGGTATTTAATGATTTTATGTATAGATTTTCGTTGATTTTGGTGATTATTAATTAAGAATGCATCTGTTTTTTGGATGTTGGTTTGCTCAAATTGAGAGTTACCTGAAAATTCAGGACTACTTAATATGTTGTTTAGCCTAATTATTTAAATTTTGCTTTTTTTTTTGTATAATGGTTCTTTTAGTTCAAAGTCAGAGAAACGAATGAACGTATACCTATAGATAATAAGAAGTTATTTGTCAATCAATTGTCATCAGTAATAGCATAAAGGTATGTTCACCTATTACTAAACTGATACATAATCCTAATCCCACGAGAATCCATTGAAGATGGGGACTTTTTTAGCAGATGTTTGGGGGCTTAGTTGAGTTATAAAGTCGTAAGTTCATATATTGGTTCTAGAAAATCTGTTTTTGGGACACGGAGTTGTAAAATGGAGTTTCTCACTAAATATGTAAATGAAGTTCCTCACTAAATGGAGTTCATAAATTGATTAGAGAGAATTATAATATCTAAAACCTCAAGCTTTATGGATGGATATTTTAATGAAAGTATGTGTTTGTGTAGTATGCTTTACTGTGTTTGTGTAGTATATGTTTCCATATATATTAATAAAAGTATGTGTTTGTGTAGAATGCATTACTGTGTTTGTGTAGTATGCGTTTGTGTATATATTAATGGAAGTATGTGTTTGTATAGTATTCTTTACTGTGTTTGTATATTTATTTCTTGATTGTCTTGGGTGGATATGTACATAAGAAGCTGCTATTGAATGTGTTTAGAGACCATAAATAGATTTTGTAGTTCTCTTGAGCTTAAACTTATTTCAAAAGGTGTTATGATATACTTTACTTATTGTTTTCTTTGATAATTATTAGTTAAAATTTGTATGCTCTTTTGTTTGTTTTGTTGGATGATTATTAGGATGACTTCATTCTTTATAGACGAACCTTCAAAACAAAGTTGTTCTAGTCCAGTGTTAGGAAAAGGGAAACCTTTGGATGACATGACTGAAGAAATTAATGGGGCTGAAGAAATTAACGAAGGTTGTATTCTTTTTTAAGTAAGCATTTAAAATTTAAAATTGTTTCATTAAGCTAACAACTTGTCATTTTGGTCTAGAATTCATAAACATAGGAAAGGAGATGGAAGCTGCATTTAAGAATCTGAATCATGACTCTATGGTCTAAATTCCTACTCTCAAATCCTTATTTACATCTTTTTGTTTTAAATTGTTAACTTGTTAAATATTGAATCTTGTTTTTTTAGAATCTTGAAGCACGATGATGTATAAACTTTATACCCCTCTAGTCTCATCATAGTAAGTTCTTTGCTTAACTTATAAATTATTCTTTTTCTAGATAGTTCACTAAATTAGTAAATTCCTTCTCAGCATGGGAGAAGGTGGAAAGTAACTTGGCTAGATTTGAGGTAATAGATTAATAGGTAGAAAACAGAATGTTGGATACCCACATGGTTCTTTTATTCAAGCATTGTTGGTAGCTCATGGTTTTGATCCATCCAAGCTTGTAAATTATAACATATTGCACTAATTGCACTATTATGGTGTGTGAATGTGTATGAGAGTTAAATTTATTAAAATTAGTTATCTTGCAATTACCATCTGAAAGAAAGAAAGAAAAAGTGAGAGAGAGAGAGAGAGAGGGGGAATAAAAAAACCAACCCGACTTGATCCATTTTGACTCGACTCGAATTCAGATCGGGTCGGGTCGGGTTGGACCATAACAATAAGAAGCCCGTACATTTCTAGTCGGGTTTGAAGAAAAACTGACCCGACCCAGTCCAATTACACCCCTAACAAATATAGTAAAAAAATTTACTTTTTATCTATTATAGAGCACATTAGATAGACATTTATTAGTGCTTATTATCATTAATGTGATAGATCTAGATAGACTTTGGTCAACATAGACCTAAAATTTTGTTATATTTTATAAATATATTTTTGTTCATTTTTAGATATTTGAAAATGCCTATCCTTTTAATTTCATGTTTTTCTATTTTTTAATGTGTTGCAATTTCGTCAAGTAGTTGTAAGTTGAGAAGCCTTAATTCCTAGACTGGGCACCTAGACAATTTGGAGCTAATAGTCAAAACGACCTTGTCAACATGCCTACTACAAAATAGAAATTAGTTATGAAAGTAGGCTAAGTCACGGATCTCGCTCTCTTTGAGACGTTTCGTGGCTCTACTCCTTTGTGTAAACAAATTTTGCGTTGCCTCGTCATTGCCAGGTAAAACAGTCGTGTTCTTCAATTAGTTTTGCACTGAAATTAATCAGAATCTCAACACTCAAGTAAACACTTCTTATTGTTAAAAAAACTAAAAAAAAAATTATTTTAAATAGAGTATTTGCTGTAAAATTCTTGCACGCCAAATGAAAGAGTTAAAAGAGTTTATATAGTGTGTGGAAACCAATAGTGACGTTGGAAATTAATTTGAGAAGTTAATTTTGAAATGTTTGTGATTATGGAGAGATTATGTTGAATATTAAATATAAAATGGTAATAAAACGTTTGATTCTTTAGTTATGCGATAAAGATCTTGACATTTATTATATCTCATCTCGCTTGACCATCTCGTCTAGGATGTGAGCATATGATGAGGTATTCTAACATCTTGCATAACTATCTCACATAGCTAACATTATCGCGTAGACATGATCAATATCACATAATTTATAAATTTGATAACTCTATCGCTTACAACTCTTATCGCATAACTTGGTTCTTATCGCATATCATAACAAATCGCGTAGTATTATTGTGTAAAGAATTTTTCATTCAACATTTAAGCTTAATCCATATCTATTTATTCATTAACATTGAGATTTAAAATTCATATGGCTGGTTTGGTAATCATTTTGTTTTTATTTTTTAAATTAAGTTATAGACACTACTTCCATCCTCAACTTTTTTTTCCTTTGTTATCTATATTATACTAATGACTTAAAAACCAAAAGTCAAAATCTGAATTTTTTTTTTTTTAAATTTGACTGAAAATTCAAACATTATACTTAAGATTAATATGTAACTTATGGTAAAACATGAAAAGGAAAGAGTTAACTCTCAAAAAAAAAAAAAAACAATCATATGGTTCTAGACCAAACTTTAACCTTTTCATTTAGGTAAATAATTTAATTAATAAGTATGCATTTTGAGTTTAAAATTCTACAAATCTCATGATCATTTAAAGACTATTAAACTCAAATATCTGAATTCTCATTTGCAAAAATAGTTTTGTTAGGAGGAAAAACACGTTATCATTAATAACTCTTGAAAAGATATAATGCAACTCCAAAGTGATAATTGATCCAATGAATACACACAATATTAATGGATAATAAATAATTATACAAATAATTGAAATAAATATATATCTCTAATAATGGTGGGCCTGAAAAGTTATAGTTAATAATTCTTATATTCATATAATTTAACCACCGTCAGATCTTATATTAAATCATAAGTCATTTAATAGTCGACATTTATGTAGTAATAATGTTATAAAAAAAATAGTGCTATTATATAATAATGATATGAATACTACAAAACAATAAATTCGGATTAATTTGTAGTATGTTTAGGAGCAAGAGGCTCGCATATTAACTAATAATTGAAAACTAATAATTGAAATTGTGAAAACGGTTGTTTATAAAATAAAACAAATTAAAATAATAATTGTTAAAGAAATTAAAATATTTACAAATATAATAAAATATTTCAACCTATCTACTAACAAAGAAGTAAATAAAACTTTTTGTATTAGTCACTGATAGAAACAATGTTATATAAATAAGGACAATGAGTAAAATATTGACAACCGTCACTTAATATTAAGGTAACAAACTCAACTAATTACAAAACTAACCATTCTTATTACAGCTCTCTCAAGATGGATGTAAAATATTAATGGTACCCATCTTGGATAACAATGAAACAAAAGAAAAGCTAAGTAATGGTTTAGTAAACGAATGGACAAGAGTTTGATATCTCTAAAAACCACTTTGTCAATAATGAAATGGCAATCTAACTTGATATATTTTGTTCTCTAGTGAAATATAGGATTGTAGCAATATAGACAACAACTTCAACAGTTTGGCAATCCAAGTAAGTTCGCTTCTCATGACAGCAAGAGGCCTATATTTGGCTTCAACAAAAAATTTTGAGACTCTGGACTGCTTTTTAATTAGCTTTCCATGAGACTAAGGCTTTTACTAAGAAATATGCATAAACTAGTGGTTGATTTTCGAGAATCAACACATGATGCCCAATCAACATCAACATATGCCCGAAGTTGAAATCAAAAGAAAATTCTAAGGAAAATTCCATTTGTGAGTAACTCTTTTAAAGAGAAGGGCAAAATTTTCTAAAGAATTTTTTCAAAGTTATGTTATGTATAGCGTATTGCCCTTATAGTGACTATATTGTCCACCTAAACAAACAAGCACATCTATGAATGATTCACAAAGACCCTTTTATAAATAGAGAATAATCGACCTTTAATTAATTAAAACCAAAGCCCAGTAAGACATGTGAAAACTTGTCAAACCACTGTCTCGAGGTTTGTTTAAGACCGTATATTGATTTGTTGTGAAATCCATGTTTTGGAGTAAATAAGTCGTAAGGAGGGGAGTTATAAAAAAATTAAGTATAAATACTATGCATTTTGAGGAAGGAGTATGTGTTCTGGCTAGGTGACTCGAAGAAGGATAGTACGTACGTGTAATAAAGCTAGGCAACATGCTAAGACAAGATAGCACAGAAAGAAAAGGCAACAACAAGCACTTAACCTTATCAGGTGACGAGCTAGGCAAGGAGGAGCTGGTTAAGTGTTAAACTTAAATAATGAGTCAGCTAAACAACGATTAAGTTTAAGTTAAGCATGGATTAAAAGGGTTATTACTAAACTACCACGTGTAAGACACTAAGTAGGAGCTAGCAAGCTAAGACGAATTTAAGAATGACTAATCCAATTTAGGATTAGTATAAATAGACCTTGTAAGTTCAAAGGAAGTTAGAAGGAAGTTTAAAGTTTTAAAGCTATGCCAAGAGAATATTAGGTGAGAAGAGGAGAACCTAAATTAAATTAGACATTAAGAAAAATATAGGAGGAAGCTTTTCGCTTCGTGAGTGACCCTTCCAAAGAGAAGAGGCAAAGTTTTCTAAAAAAATTTTCTTTGAAAATCATGTTATGTCACTACTACAAAGTAGGCAGACATCAAGAAAGCTCAACCATAAAGAAAACTAGTTTTCTTGATGGTCAAAACATGTCATAAAAAAACTCTTTCTTGATGGTGTTGACCATCAAGAAAGGATACTTTGATGTTTTTTTGCCCATAAGGAAACAAAAAAGACCATCAAAAAAACGATTTCTTGATGGCTAAAACATGCCATAAAAATGCCATTTCTTGATGTTTTTGCCCATCAAGAAAACTAGTTTACTTGATGGCCAAAACATATAATGAAAACCTAATTCTTTTGTCTATTTTAGATTTCCTTTTTCTTTTCTCACACCCAGTTTAGCTCCGTGCTAATTGACATCTTCATTCCCTTTTCTTTTCTCACACCCACTTTAGCTCATTGCTAATTGGTATCTTCATTCTCTCCTCAATGATTAGGACTTCTACAAATTTTTAATGTAGGGGTGGGGATTTAAATCTCGGACCTCTTGTCCATATGTACATACAGGTGCTCAGTTGAGCTAAACTCATGTTAACCAACTTCTACAGCTTCTACAAATTTTAAAAACCCTAAATTACAAACTTTCAATTCAACTCATTATAGTTGAACACAATAACTAATTTAATTTCTATAAAGTCACTTATTTCAATCTAATTATAATTACGACAGTTAACTTTTAAAAAATTAATATTGTATTATTGATGAATATAGAGTAATAATTAGAAAAAATAGTAAAAACTTAAGAATATTATTGATGAATATCGTGTTTTCTGAGCTCGTTAACGAAGGTTCAAATTTTGTGTTTCGTAAAAAATAGTTTTTCTTAATGGGCAATGCCCATCAAGATATCATTTTTCTTAATGGGTCTTACCCATGATCTTATCCTAAACCCAAAATTATAATTTTTTTTTCTTGATGGGCATATCATTTTTCTTGATGGACTTTGCCCATGATCTTTTTTTGTCTTTGTCCATCAAGAAATCTTAGATCCATTAAGAAAATTCTAAACCCACCAAGAAATCCAAAACAAACATATTAATTTTTTTTCAATGATGACCTTTCCAAAATCAAGAAAATTCAACTTTTGATGGACCTCGTCCATCAAGAAAACCTAACTAACTTAATGGGTATTGTCAGTCAAGTAATATATTATCTTTAATGTTTATTGTCCATCGAAAAATAGTTTTCTTAACGTTTATGGACCATCAACAAAATTAAGGGAAATTTGCCCATCAAGGAAATCAAGAATCCATATTTTTTTTATGTTAGTATTTCTACAACAAAATAAGGGGACTTTTCTTAATGTACATAACTGTCAAGATAAACATTCTATCAAGAAAAATATTTTTCTTGATAGTCCTTTACTATGACCATCAAGAAATCAAAATTTGTGTCGGTCAAGAAAGACCAAATTTGTAGTAGTGTGTTATGTACAGTGTAATGTTTGTTATAATCTTGTTTAATGATTTATATGAAAAACATCATTGTTTGAAACTATATCTATGAGTTAAATTAGACGCTCTTGTGTTGCCTGTATACGAGCAAACCATTAACTTTATTCATATTATGAGCTAGCTGTTATGTGAACATAAGATTCAAAGCAACCATGTGTTGAGTGGCCCACGTTGCGAGACAGTGGTTGTACAGATGAGAGTAGCCAGATTGTCGACTCAATATGCTTATCATTTTGGGGACAAGACCAAGTGAGGAGCAGAAAATATAGTCACACAAGATGAAATTCACTCATTTTTGACTTTAGGATAAGTAGATGAGTGTTCCCTTAAATGGTGTCTTTGAAACTTAAACAAAGGGCCCTATCCTCTCTATGATATGAGAGAAATTTCTGCATAAACAGGTTGTTTATTAGAGGAGCACTTGTATTTAAGTACTGAAGTAATCCAAGGATAAAACGGTAGTTTTACCCAATTGGTGTTACAAATATTTGTGGAGGACTAACTTGCTTTTATTAGTCAAATTAATTAAAACAAAACTATAGGTTATACGAGAGATATTCATTTAAATGAGAGAAATTATTTCAAGAGGATCTTTACGATTACAAGTTAATGAGATTTCTTGATCAAATGACATTGGCAATAGAGTGGGATTATTTCATATGATACCATATATTTGATAGTATGGCAATGAGGTGAGTAACTCATCTATTTTATGAGGAGTGTGAGTCTCCTTGGTTTTTTCACTGTGAAATTCTCAACATGCCCTCTCAACATGGTGCCTCTTTGGATTCACTAATCTTAATCAAATCTCAATTTCATTTTATATTAGACCAAATAAAGCCATTTGAGTTTTATAGGGTTTGATACCATATTAAGCAATAAGTAAGTAAAACTTGCTCTATTATTCACTAATGAGAACATACTATGAATAAACACAATGAGTAAAATTTTCACAAAAAACCATCAAGTATACGTTTATTTGACAACGTTTTAACTTTAAGTATACGTTTACTTGACACTTTATTAACATCAAGTATACATTTACTTGATGCTAAAAAATCGTCAAGTATAAATTTACTTGACACTAAAAAATCGTCAATTAGACATTTACTTGACACTGTATTAACGTCAAGTAAGATAGTATACTTGACACTACAAAACTGTCAAGTAAAATTGTATATTTGATTAAAAAAGATAGTATACTTGACATGTATTTAATGTCATGTATACCATTTATTAATATATTTAATACACTATTTTTTCCCTGTTTCCTGCATTACGTATATTCGCCAATAAAACATATCCATCAGTAAAGGCAACTAAAATTTCCTATATCCAAGATCAACAACAATAATAGTTATCTTATATAACCTTAACATGTGTGGTATACCAAAACTAAAGTCTATTTTCTTACATCTATTTCCTATATGTAAGCATAATGGCTATGAACAAAAAATTTACACACAAAAAGTTATGGGCATTCCCATATGCCTTACATCTATTTTCTATATGTAAGCATAATGGCTATGAACATAAAATTTATACAAAAAAAGTTATCGGCATTCCCATATGCCTTACATCTATTTCCTATATGTAAGCGTAATGGCTATGGACATAAAATTTACACAAAAAAAGTTATGGGCATTCCCATATGCCTTACATCTATTTTCTATATGTAAGCATAATGGCTATGAACATAAAATTTA
>JBBPDI010000001.1:4896183-4906618 GCA_037974545.1 Cucumis variabilis
ACAATAATAACACTTTATTAATGACGTTCAATGGATTATATTTACAATCTACGAGTTTTAGGACATAAATCCCAACACAACTATCTTCTCACGTGGCTAAACTAGTAGCACCTCAACATTTCAACAAAACTCTCATCATCCCCTCCTTAGTTATCCAAATCCTCTTATTTATAGTGCCTTTAAACATTAGTCATGCATAAACTCTTTCCATGTAACACCCCGAACTCTAAGGTACCTTACTTTAATTAAATTTTCTCGTTATTTGAATATTTTAAATTTTTTGGTGTTATTTTATTACACTTAGCGTGGAAGAGAAATTTCCTATTGAGAAAGAAAAGAATTGAAGGAGGAAAAAGGAATTGAAAAAGTAATAATAATAATAATATATTATTATTATTATTGTTAATTATTATTATTATTATTATTTTGATAAAAAAGAAAAAAAGAAAAGAAATTTCTTTTCCCCTTTCTCCTTCGCGCGTCTCTCCCCCCCCCCCCCACCTTCTTCTTCCCTTTTCTCTACACGACCTAACCGCCCACCAAGGTCTCTCCATCGTCGTTCAAACTCATGGGCCCCCATCAGTATAATCTTCATCGCCGACTGCTTTTGCCCATCATCTCCTCACCGTCGAAGCCACTACTTTAGTGAATCGAAGCCGATGCGTCTCTATTCCTTGCAATGTCGCTGCCTTCCTTTAATTATTCGTCTGACCAATCTTCTCCTCAGTTCTCCGATAGGTCTGTAAGAATGGCCATCCATGCACAACTCTTGCAAGGTTTGGTCACGAAAACTTGCCTTTCTTCAGTCGTTTCATGTGAGCTGATGCTAAGATCTTTCGATCTAGGTTGCTTTGCCGTCAAAAACCATTTTGCACCAACTCGACTTTATCACGAGCAACCATCGAACGATCTGAAGTCAATCTTCACCTTTCAGCCATGGGTTGTGAGCTTAAGTCTAGTTCATTGTTGATTAAATCTGATTTATAAATGTGTTGATTTCTATTATTCAAAGTTGTCGCCCCCATCTTAATGTGAATTATTGGGATATTTGTGGTAAGTTGGATTGGTGAGTGTAGTGGTTTTTACATTGTAAAAGTATTGAGTTGTAATGTAGGTTAATTGGTTGGATTGACATTTCTTGAAGGTACTATTTGAAGCGAGCAAACCCTTGAATTTTTTTATAGGTTTGAGTTGGGTTCGTCTCTCCATTGACGAGGTTTTCATTGTTGGAGTTAGTTCGACCAAAGAGCTTGCATAAAAATTTAGGTAAGAGATTTCTACTACTAGACTCTTTATTAGATTTGAAATGTGTTGACGGTATGGTTATCTTTGTGTTGAGTATGGTTGTCTGATACGTATAGAAGTAGACTTGATGATGAATGTATACTATATATGGTTGACTGAAACATGTATATATGGATGCGGATACGACAATAAATGTTGAGTATGGTTGTCTGATATGTACAGAAGTAGACTTGATGATGAATGTATACTATGGTTGACTGAAACATATATATATGGATGTAGATATGACGACAAATGTAGAGTACGGTTATATATATATAGAAGTGAACATGTTGACTATTGTTTAGATTGGTACATTAAGGTATGATGGTGTACTTGTGAACTGAGAAGGGTATTGCGTATATAGCTTGATTGCCTGATGCGTTGATTTATTACTGACTGTTATTGTGATAAAAATGAGTAAGTTGGCTGTAAGTGGGCCAAACTGGAATGGTTACATAATGGAACGGTTGAATCGTAATAGGAATGGACAGACTAAATGTTTAGAAGGGACTGAGGGGGAAATTGTTAGCTTTGTCCATTGGGTAGTGTACCATGCAGGTGTCCCACGGGATCACCATCTGTTGTGCATCCTTCGGCAGCACTAGACTGATATGTGCATCCTTCAAGGCATTAGACTGATAATGTGTATCCTACGGGATCACAAGACCGTGACTGTGTAGGGTACCCCAATAGGAAGTTAACAGTTTATTTTTCCCTTAACGGGACCAGTAGTGGGTGTCTAACGAAGTATGTTTATACTCACCGTTTCATGTTTAACTTTTTCAGGCAAAAGTAATAAAATAGGCAGACCGACGAGGGACAAGAAGGAGACGTGATTGGCATAGGAGAATGTTCTTCAAATGCTTCCGCTTTATGTTTTTCTTGTTTTCCTTAGTACATGAGACTGTTTAGAAAATTTTGTGATTGAACTGTTGTTTTGTAAACTGTACTTTTAAAATTTTGGATTATTTGAACAGGGCCTGAACTTAAGTTTTTCTTTGACTATATGGTTTCAAATAAATTTTACTATGTTTTGTGTTAATCAAAGTGTCTTGTCAAAATTAATGACTTCGACTTAGATAGAAAAGTTGGATCGTTACATCCCACTTTGCCAGCTCCTGCGTAAAACTTTACACATGTAAATTTACTACTGAACCCAACCATGCTTAACTTATTAATCTTGCATGTTAACCCCTATTAAATAAGATTTGACATTTTCTTCAACAAACCTTACTTCTCGCTTAACTCCATACCGCAAATAACTTTAACCACTTAACACTTCTTGCGAATAACCTTATCGCATGGTTATATTTTTACAAGAAATCTTCCTTGCGAACTAACCAACTTTTACTCGCTTAGAACACTTATCATGAACTTAAATTTCAAGGCTTCCTCGTAGACTTCTTCATCGCAAAACCCTTTGTTCTTATCGCGAAGACTACCCAAACGCCTGGTCGTTTTAGTTGAAACTTCTCTTACTAACTTATACGAATACTTTCTTTTGATAGCATTTAGGCTTATAGATTCTACTAAATTCTTAATCGCAAAACTTATACTTAATCATAAAAGATTTTACAGCTTCATCCTTTCCTTGGATTTATTCAAACGCCAACTTTAATACTTAGACGAATTTTACTTCACATTTATCTTGGATTTAATGGGTTAACTTTCTGCGACGTGTGGCAGGAGAAAGTTTATGATTTCTTCCACATTTATGTTTTCATTATTTGATTGACAGTATTTTATTTCAGAACTCGTGAGTACTCTTAAAATATTTTCTTTTTATTTTAGATAGGGCCCGAACTAGCATTTTATTTTTTATTTTTTTATATACATTATTTATAATTTATAAATGAATATTTGAAGTTTTTTCTTTCAAATTTAGTATCTTCTTTATTTTAAATAAAAAGGTCTATGTTTGTTTTAATAGTAATAACTTCATATTAGTACGAAGAGTTGAGTCATTACAGATATTAAAACTCATTTAATAAAACTTAGAGAAGGGGTTAATTCTAAAGATTTGAAATTTAAACAAAAGTGTTGAAAAATAATAGAGGAATATTACAAAAGAAAAGAAAAAGTTAGTATCGACTTAATAGTTTGAAATTACCAAAATATACAATTTAATGATGTATTTAAAAGTAAAAAAAAAAAAAACAATTATTTGCCCTAAAATATCTATTGGACTCTAAAAAAAATCAAATTTGTCAGATTCTATTTTTATCGGTAATTCTAGAGAAAACACCTTTGAAAAGAATAAATTATCCGAACTGTAATATTACAAGAATGTTTGAAATTTAATAAAATATATTGGAATCATTCTCGGACTCCTTCCAAATATTTACAGAATCCGTAATAGGAAAATATATTTTCATTCTTTCTGTAACTTCGAAATATTTATTGTCTCTAAAGAAAATAAATGAATGATCACCAATAATTTAAAAACGAAAAATCTATGAACAAAAATTAAAAAAAAAAAAAAAAAGACATTAAAAAACTACAAGATTTCGATGACCAAGTAAGAATGAAACGGAAGGTAGCGCCGTTGAGGCATCAAATTCAAGAAACGTTTTGTTCTAATCCGAAGGAGAGTTACCTGAAAAAAAAAAATTAGTACTAGATCGTTAGAAAAATATGATACAAACGGCAATATCTTCAGTCAAACATATCTCTAAAGAATTTTGCAACAAATCTTGGAAGAGGGATTTTACTCGTATAATCATTGAGGGTAAATTTTAAGAAAGCAAAACCAGAGGGATATTGAGAGTCGTACTGTTCAATATCTTTGTTAAACTCCTTCAAATATATAATTTTTCTTTCTTCCTCCTACAACCAAACAAATTCGCCATTTAAGACCATTTTTCTGAAGATCTCTTTTTATCCTTATGAGGGTTGGCCGATGTGGCGTGCAGCAGTGCTCCGGCGAGAGGGAGACAATAGTTGAGTGTGAAAGTGAGAGAACGAAATGAAAAAGAAGAAGAAATAGATTCTTTTAAAAGAATTCTATTTTTTTTTTTCAGAGGGGGACATATATATATGTTTCCCATCTCTCCCTACCCTTTTGCTTCATATTTTGTGGGGTGTTTGAAATGTCCATTTTTTTGAAAAAAATAATATTTAGAAAATATATAAATGTGTGTATATACGTGTGTATATGCGTATAATTTCACCTTTTCAAACTTTTCTAAAATCAACCTAATTTTTACTAATTTTCTTCACCAAAATCAAATTAATCAATTTGCTTCCTTCTTTTAAACTTGACATATTTTATTATATTTAATATTTTACATAGATAGACTTTGACATATTTTGTTATATTTAAAAATTTGTAAAACGTTGTTATATATTTTAATATTTTAAATTTAATTTTTATATTTTATACTCGTTTCAAAACACACACATATATTTATATCAAACACAAGTTTAGTGTATATATTATATATAAAGAGATTAATTACCTCGGCACATTCCACCTCCCACTACGGCACTACCCATTAAATTCAATAGTGCATTCCACACTTTTTATAAGAAGAAAAGTTTTCATTACATCATCATCAACAAGATGTCTTATAAACACTACATTATAATTGACACACATCTAAGTTGGAACTTATAAGGGGAAAAAAGGTGAAAGTTCAGGGAGTGAACATATATAAAAAAGATAATAATAAAAGTATATGGAAGGCATATATTCTTAAAGATTCCTACTTTTGTTGAATCCATCATTCTTTAGACCATTGTGCATATAATTAAGTATTTGAAATGAAGGAAGGAGAGAAACATAAATATATTGACGGTTTATTCGGTGGGTAATATTTATTAATTTTCCCACTTATGAAGCAAAAGCTGCGTTTTATCAGGGTTGTTTGCAAGGTAGATTCCATCATCTTTGGCATGCCAATAACATGCAGAATCCAAGCATCTATAATAGAGCCAAATGGACCTTTTCTCTGTCCAAAAAGCTTCAAAAGATGCATGTTGTCCATTTGGCTTTCTTAATTCGCACCAAAATAAAGTTGTTTCCCAGAAGTTAATTCTAAAAGACCAATTGTATTCCGAGCCAACATTAACTCTGTGTTCTCCTAAATCGTTGTCTTTGGATTTGCAGTGAACAAGCAACTTTTGGGCATGGATTAGGTCATTCATCACATGGACTGTCCATTTATCAAAAGGGGCACCCTCCATTGGCTCTATTCTCCCCACAAACATCAACACAACCATCAACAAAACTACCATCTCCCTGGTCTTCATTTTTTTCACTCCCATTATCATTTTTATTTAGTTGTGCTTAGAAATTCATCACTTGCTTTCCCTTTTAAATATGGATGTATGGAAGCCATAGATATCAATGTTATAATAACATATTAAATGGTCTTATTTACCATTTTTAAGTAATACAATTAATGGTGTTCAATGAACCGTGTATATCCAGTATTTTTGTAACGACAGGAATATAAAACACAATTAATTGTATTCTTACTAAAGTAAAATTTTCTTTTGGAACAAATGTGATTATTCTAAATTAAAGTTGAATATTTGCAGTTGTCCATAACCTTCTTAGGTTACAAAATTATTCATCAACCTTTCCATTAATCTTCATGACTTTCTTGTTAGCTCTGTATGTTTAGTTTTACAACTATTATTCTCACAATCCCATATAAATAGATGTCGTAAAGATCATTTATCGTAAGACACACCATAGTTGTGTTCAATTATCTTTTGTATTTTCTCTTTTCTCTATTATTCACTATGTGTTGTTTCTTTGTTCTTTATTTTATAACACGTTATCAGCACGAGTCTCACCACTTTAGAGATTGTGTATAAAATTTTGTTTTGATTCATACGTTAAAGACCCACTGGAATTTTCTCTATAGTTTTGAGGTTTTTAGGATCACGTTCATATACCGTGAGTATTTTAATTTTGGTGATTTTGTCAGATGTAAGTATTTGGTATATTCATCATTTATCTCATCACTACTATCATTCATCTTTCTTCAATTTAAACATAAAGTTTAAATAGTATGGGTACTCTACATTAATCATATATGTAAGTTATGTGTTTGTCGAATTGATTGTTAAAATATAATATTATATTTGCAATTGATTTAATCAAATTGTAAAAATCATACAAGCTTTTTTTGTGAGCATTGAAACAAAATATTGAGGGTTATGGATTGAAAGATATTTGTTAGTTTTCAAATGAAGATCTTTTAGAACTGTTACTTTGTATTTAAGTGAATTAGACCTATAATACTTTAAATTTTTTTAACAAACTTATGATAGGTGTTACATTAATTTGAATTGGAAGTTGTGTAATTTATTTGGTGTTAGATTAATTAAAATTAGAAGTTAAAAGAATTTATTTTGGGCGTAATGTGTTGGACTAATTAAATATATATACATGAGATGTATATATTTAATTAAAGATTTTAGAATTTTGTGGAACATGTTATTAATTATGACATGAGAGTTCAGTATCTCGAGTTGTTCGAGAACCAGAACTGTCGAGGACAAAAGTTTCTCAAAGGAGGGAAGATTGTAACAATTCATCTCTTTATACTAAGCTGTGAGATCATTACCTTAAATCTATAACAATTTTGATAATTTCTTGGAAAGAGAAAAACTAAATTTTCATTAAAAATTCCATGAAAACACGTTGCAGCTGCTTTTACAAATTTTAAAGATAATAAAAATAAAAATAAATAAAAATGTTTGTTGTTTATCTTCAAGTTTCTCGATCATATTGAATTTGTTTAGGCATATACTTGTTGGATTCAAAATCTCATTCACTAAAAATTTAGACTTTTTATTAATCAAGCTTATTCACATATTGTATATATGCATGGGTCATAGCTTCATCATAATCTAATTTTTGCCTTGGTGATGAGCATTTTACGAATTATGAGTAAATGTATATATTTTGTCGTGGAATAAAATTTATGTTTGTGAAACTTAAATAACCTTATTTTGAGTGATCCAATTTTAAGTGATAAAAAATAGAAAAGATATTGAAGATCAAATATTTCTTGACTTTAAATTTTTAGTTAAATCTTATATATAGATTTGTCAAATATGCTATATCATTTTAGATGTATATTCTAATTGTTATAATGTTATTTATATTGGGGAAGTTGTCAAACATTTGATAAAATATTTACTAATGTAGAAAATTTTTAGATTCTATCAACTATAGAAATTGATAGACACTGATATATTTTTATGAGTTGCATTAATAGACAGTAATAGAAATCTATCAATTTCTATCATTGATAGAATCTAAAATTTTGTTATAGGTAGTAAATATTTTAATTTACTTTGCTATTTTAAAAAATGTCCCTTTAGATTAAGGTGGAAAATCATACCTTATTTTTAAATATAATTTTTATATTTGAAATATTTGATGGAGATGTTTTTCTAATAAGTTTATATTTTCTATATCTTTAAATATGATCATTATATATATAAAAGTAAAGTTAGGATATTTGTTTTTGTGATTGAACTGCATTCTTCTTAACAAAAATTTTGGTAAAATTTCTTTTATTTTTCAAATATGTAAATAAATATTCAACATTATCTTTTTTTTTTTGTCATGCTTATATCAAAATTTATTTGATTGTTGAATATTTAAATTATTCTCATATGAAATTTGTGTGTCTTTAAAAAAATTATATATTTGATTAAACTCCCCCATATGTTAAAGTTTTTGAAAGTTATGTATAATAGTGAATTACTTTTTAAACCCAATTTTAATTTAATGCACATGAAGTTGCATAAATAAGTTAGTCTTCATTGTTTTTGTCTTGCACTTGTAGTTGCATGTATCAAAACATATTTGCTTTTGCAACAACAATTTTAGAGACAAAGTCTGAAACATTGTTTTAGATATTGAGCATAGGATAATATGTTTCTATAAAAAATGATAAATCTCAATCAAATAATTTAATAGCATTCTCTGAAGTGAATGTAAAAATATTTAGTAAGATTGAAATTATGTTAATAGATAAAAAGAATTTATTAGATTAGAACCGTACATATTTATATGAGAATTTTATTTTCCAAATGTGTGATGCAAAAGATACAATAATTTTATACTTGTCGTATATTATAAGTCCATTTGAAAAATTAAAATCCTTATCGATGAAAAGAAGAATAATATATAATATCAAACTTTGAGAAATTATTTGTAACCCTCGAACAGATCATAGTTTTTATTTGAACTCTATAAATATGATATCATTTGGATGTCATAAATTTTTTACAATCTCCAGAATAGATGATTATTTTTTTTTACCCATTTATATATGGATGAAATAATTGGATTTCTTTTTTCCTGTTGCTATGTTAAAGTCTGTAAAGATTCTTTTGTCCATAGTCATTTTTTATGATGATGAAATATGGCAAATGGATGTCAAGAATGCTTTTCTGAATGACAATCTTGAAGAGAGTATCTTTATGGCTCAGCCCGTGGGGTTTATAATCCAAGTTCATGAGCAAAAAGCTTTCAAGCTGAATTGATCCATTTATGGGTTGAAACAAGCATTTAGATCTTGGAACATTAGATTTGATACGACGATGAAGTCTTACAATTTTGACCAAATAGTTGATGAACAGTGTGTATACAAGAAAATCAACGAAGGTAAAGTAGCTTTCTTAGTACTTTATGTGGACTATATCTGTAACGCCCGAGATTAGGAGGGATACATGATGAACCGATACCACATCTGAATGAGAGGGATCCTGAGGAAATGAAAGTAATGTTAAGAATGAGTTAAAAGAATTAAAAGTTAATACCTATACCATAAGGTGCACCTTCTTTTTCGGTGACTCGATCATAGGAATATCAAAGTTAAGTGTGCTTAGCTTAGAGTAATTCTATGTTGGGTGACCTCTTTGGGAATTTTCTTAGGATGCATGTGAGTGAGGAAAAAGCATGCTGAAAGGACTCGTGTTGGTTTGTGGGGATAACTTTCACTCTAATAAGCCTCTAAGAAAAGTAAGAATGATGTCGCCAGGTCGTAGGGGATGCAGGGGAATGTCAGAAACTTGGCTAGCAACCAAATTTCAAATGAAAGATTTGGGAGAGAAACAATATCTTCTAGAGATCCAAATCATAAGGGATCGAAAATGCTAACACTGACTTTAATTTTCCAAATCGACAAGGATTCTAGGAAATCCATGTCGAGATAAGTGTTCACCCTAAATCGGAAAGTTGTGGTATGACGTAGCATCAAACAAGAATGCATTACAAACTCTACTATGGAGGTTGAGTACGTCGCTGCTTATGAAGCAGTAAAAGAAGTAGTTTGTAACACCCCAAACGCTAAGGTAAATTTCTTTAATTAATTTTCTTGATTTCAAGGTTTAAGTGTGATTGAGCGTTATTAATTCACTTAAATTGTAAGAAGATAGTTTTTATTTTTTTTTAGTTTGTAAAGAAAAGAGGAGAAAAGGGAAAAAATTTATGGAAAAGAAAGAAAGGAATGAGGAAGAACAATTGTTATATTTTAAAGTTAATAATAAAATAAATATATATTATTTTATTTTATTATTATTAATTGTTATAAAAAAAAATAAGAAGAAAAGAAAAGATTTTCTTTTCTTCTTCCCCAAGTTGCCCCCCTCTAAATCCTCTTCTCTTCTTCTTCGTGAAACGCCCCCACCGCCGACCATCCATTTTCTTTTTCTTTTCTTTTCCGTTCAGACCCGCAGCTGCTCGCCGTCCGTCTACTGCCGTTGCACACGTCTTTCAGTCGAGACGATTTTGTCCATCTACGAAAGGCCCGACGTCGTGTGCGTTTGTCGTCCGTCCGATCTACACCGGTCTGAAGCGAATCATCACACGTTCGTCTGATCCCATCCACGAACGCCGCTGTTGACTGCTGGACCTCTTCCGTCCAGATCTGCACTGGTCTGAACCACCGTTATACACGTTCCGTCCAGATCTGCCTCGGTCACCGCCGCCATCACCCGGATCTCCGTTCGAATCGTTCTGTTCGACCTTCATCCGATCTCGTCTGCGTTGGTTTTAGGTGAAATCAACGGTTTCAGTTGCGACCGCTACCCTTGCCGCACGACCCCACTTCGTTGTTGCGAATCACGCCGAGTTCTTCCTTCAAGTCGGCTGCTGTGTTCATTGGCACACTCTTGT
>JBBPDI010000001.1:4943967-4958327 GCA_037974545.1 Cucumis variabilis
CAATAATAACACTTTATTAATAACAGTCAATGGATTATATTTACAATCTACGAGTTTTAGGACATAAATCCCAACACTTTCATCCTCGAGTGCCAACCGTGGCCACTCTACAATTAGCCTCTGCTGGTCAGTTTGGCAAGCCATGGCATCCTTAATGACATCAACTATTTTCAAATTCTACCCTCCCCGCTTTTGTTTTGAGTCGCTCAAACACGTCCTACTATTGCTTCCTCGACTAGGTCATGCGATGTCGTTGGGGGACGTGTTGAACCCATGGCAAGACATAGAAGGAATTTCCATATCATTGAGATCCACGTGTAAATTCCTTAAACCCAGGAGGAACGTTCGATTCAATATTGACAAATGTCTCCATACGGGCTCTTATTGCCCGATATTTCTCGAATACATACGATAACTCGTTGTAATATGGAAAAGGCTTATTTAACAGGCCCTTGGCTGCAGGATGACTCTGCATAGGAAAGAAAAATCAAATATTACTTATTTCATTTTGAAGTAAAAATTATATCAGTGTACAATTATACTTTTCACATACCCTAACCCAGTTGTCAAACAACTCCTTCTTACCAACGATGCACTTCACATCGTCATTCCAACCGAACTCACTGCATGACAGGTTGCGCATTTCTACGATTGCCTGGCATGAGCACTTCAATGTCTTTATGCAACAGTCAATGACAGTGGTCGCATGGACATTGCATCCCGGTAACTTTACCGCCATCATTCGCAAAAATTGTGCCAGATACTTGGGTCTGAATGTGCCATTGTCTGACTTCCACCCACTAGCAGACACCAACTCCACCATACACTCTACGAGGGTTGTCTCCTCCTTCTTTGTCCATACATGCTTAGGAGTACGTGATGAACTTGCCATACTCACAATCATACAACTATGCATACAAATCAATATTTTCAATACACAGAATGGCAAAATTGTTAAAATAACAATTAAAACGTCTAATGTGTGAAGGGAGACAATTCCATTTGTTTTTTGTATTGCATGCTTACATTCAAGTGTACAGGAAGACACACCCAATACTAACTTAAAACAAATTCAGGAATACTAAATCGACGCATAGTTTATTCGTTATGCAACTGCCATTGATAGAACATCTCGGCAGCCAAATCATTCCTCCACTGCGTCCATTTGTTTGAGTTCTTAATGAATTGAATGTCATCACCTTCGGTCATCACATACGTGGAGTCTCTCTCGTCAACGAAATCGACATTCGTCATCTTGCGATTGATGAGATTGTGTAATAGACAACATGCTAGAATTGTTCGACATTGAATTTACACAGGTTAGTAGGACTTGTCGCGAAGGATTGCCCATCGACCCTTCAACACATCGAACGCTTGTTCAATAACATTTTTAGCTGAGGAATGTTTCATGTTGAAGTACTCTTTTACAGTGGCAGGGCTATTTCTCGCTTCTCGCCACTTTTGCAAGTGGTATCTTTGTCCTCTATAAGAAGCTGGAAATTCCTCTGCATTGGGATATCCCTCGTCGCATAGATAGTAATAACCTATTGCGAATGCATTATATCTAACTAATTTGATTGACGTTGTAGGTAGTATATGTTTGAGGCATAAAACATTTTATTGCCCTTAGGAACATGCAAGATGTTTGGTCGTGCAATAGCATCTCGAAGAATGCGCAAATCTGCTCTGGACCCTTCCCAGCCAGCCAATATGAAGATGAAGTACCCTTTCGTATCACACACACCGAGGACGTTTGTGGCGACTTCTCCCTTACATGTTTTATACCTAGGCCTATCGTTTTGCGGCACATTCACCTTGATATATGTGCCATCCAATGCCCCAAGGTTGTTTTGCATAATGAAATATCGCATAGTTAAGTAGTTAGACTTTGTGATTGATAAGTAACAGAATTGAGTAATATGCGAACCTCGAAGCACCTCCATCATGAATCAGTGCATGTGTTTGTCAGTAGCTGTGTTTTCTTCAACAACTCATCGTGCAGGCTCAACACAGCCAATAGTACGAGATTAAAGTGACGTGAAACAATCTCTCCTAATCGCATGAAGTCCTGCTGGATGACTCTATTCTTGATATCTTGCGCCAATATATGTAGAAACATTGCAACCATCTCCTCAACATCGACGATGTCGGTCGACGTCAGACCAGCAATTGTTCTCAGTAAGTGACATAGAATGACAAAAGTTCGCCTGTCCATTCTAGTACTTTGACGACAAGCAAGGTCGGAGGAGTGGATCATACTGAAGTATGCAAGCTGTCTAATTTGATGCCTAGTTTCGTACGATGTATGTGTCACCAACTTATTGTCGTTCATTAGTGCCTCAAATAGCAGTACTAACTGATTATAGGTGGATGTGAAGACAGCTAGTATAGTGCGAATTTTTTCGTTAGCCATTTGAGAGTAGCGACTAGGAACCTCACGATCTATTTTTGTAACTGGAATGCTAATACACCTTCAATGCATGCATTAGAATAAAATACATTTATTTACTTGTAAACTGTAGTTATGTAAAATGAACTTATACGTCACCAATATGTTGCAAATATGGGTATGTACTATACATGATCAAAATGTTTTACCAAATTCATGCTATTTAGTTTGAAAAGCGTTGCTAATATGAAAAAAAAACAGTTGTCAATTTTTTTAAAACTCAGTTACAATGTGGTTATTTGTTTTTTATAATGTTTGTAAAAATTGTAAACCCATAATTTAGGCAAAATGAATGGTCAACTATATCTATCTATTATGTTTTGCGCGAAGAAAGTGTGTGACTTTCTTATACTGTTAAAAATTTGTATTATTTTTTTTTCTTTTGTTTATTCATATTTTGTTTTTTTTTATTTTAAAAAAATTAGTTTCTTCTTCTTCATTTTGAAAAATTTCTCTCAATTGCTTAAAAATGTTTATGGAAATTAATTAATTACAACTTTTTATGGTTTTTTCATTCGCATATAAATAAAATTATTCATTTCGTACATTTTCTTTTCAAAATCTTGATGTAAATTATTTTTTTGAAGAAGAAACTTTACAACTTTTTTTTTAAAAAAAAAATTATGATCAAATAGCATATTTCTTAGTTTGGTAGGAAAACAAAAAAAAGGATAATGCTATCAAATGGAGTTTATGTTAAAATTATGCTTTTTCAACCCAAAATGGTTTTATTTTATGATAATTTTTTTAATATTTAGTGCAAAAACAAGTTTTTGAATTTGAAGAAATCCATTGGCATTTCAAGTTTTCATATTATTCATATTTTTTGTCTGGATATACACTTTCTTTACGAATGTTTTCAAAATTGAAGACAATTCTTCAAAACCGAAACAAACTGTGAAGTACAAAATGGAGATACATTTTAAAACATGAAAAAAATAGAATTAATTAATAACCAATATGGTCAATAAAGTCTGAAATATAATAAAGTATGATGCAAAAATATCAAACGACAATATTGGAAAATAAAGTACTACAATAGAAAACGCCAATGCCTCGTACCTCTGACAATCGAAGTATGAAGTCAGATATCCTATAAAGAAAGTAAGGAACTCAGTGTCCCGACCTAACACAAGTACGAGTAAAAATACTATAAGGATGAAGTGTATCCCTTACCTACAGTATTATTTGGAGGAATGTCGATGTCGAAATGAAAAAACAAGATTCATTAAAATGAATGAGAAAATGAGCCCATGTTATTTTAAAAAACGTTGTGCCTCGAAGGAATTGAATTCGTTCGATGTAATGAACTAGATCTATTAGTACAAATAACAATACAAATTATGCAGCAATAGGATGTGCAACAAAGTATATACAGCTATAGAAATGCAACCAAATAAGCATACAACATCGACACATAAAATGTATATCAAACAGTCATACAACATCGACACAAAAAATATTTATCAAACATTACAAGAAATAAGATTTTCCCTGACGTAGCAATACATCGCCAAAAACCCTAACCAACATCGGGAAAGGTTATTGTGACGTCGCGGACGACGTCAGCAGGCACGTCGGAGAAACTACGTCAGGGATACTTTTCCCAACGCAGCTCACATCAACGATGAGAAAAATTTCCCCAACACACGTTACAGCACATCGTAGATGTCTTTCGCGACACAGTGTCGCAAAAGGATTCCGCGACACAGTGTCGCAAAAGGATTCCGCGACACTGCGTTGTGGAAGGCTTTAAATATATATTTTTTAATTACTTATTTTATTTATATATGAAAAGAAACCTACTAAATTCTTCCATTATTTATGTCATTGTCATATATGGTTGATGTTGCTATTAAATTAGTCTATTTCCAAGTGATTAATTATTTTTGGAGAATGAAATTGAATAGAAGAAGGGACGGAGATGAGCGATTCAGAGAAGGGAAAGAGAGAAAGTACAAGGATTGAGAGAGGGATGAGCGATTCGGAGAAGGTAAACATGGAGAAAGTAGAGGGAAGGAGAGAGAGAGAGAGAGAGGAATAACAAAGGAGAAAGAGGGGAACAAGGACACTTCCAGCGGCGGCAACGGTGACGACAAAGACAGACGAATGGTAGCACGAATCTCCTCCTCTCCCTCTCTCTCGGCCAATTTTTTCTTCCTTTCATTTTACAATTGATTCTACGTTGAAGAGAGAAGAAATAGAGTGGACTTTTCTCGACATCTTTGAACACGTTACAGAAAGACCCTTTCCCCAACATCGAGTAACCCTAACGACATAGAAAGGTTAAATAATGAATTGATTATTTAAACATTCCCCGACGTGTACCTACCACACGTCGTAGAAAGGTGACCATTTTCACTTCAATACGTACACTTACAACTTCCACTTTTCCCGACGTTTGGTTTTTGTGCGTCGCAACAAGTAGAGATATTAAATTAAATTTTAAACTTTCCACGATGTAAAATAGTGTGCGTCGGGAAAGTGACTTTTCGCGACACAACATAGCGTGCATCGCAAAAAGTGACTTTCCTCAATGCAACATAGCGTGCGTTGCGGAAAGTGACTTTCTGCGACATAGCATAGTATGCGTCGCAGAAAAAATATGGAAGGAAATTAAAGTAAGAAACAAAACTCCTTACAAATAATTTTTCAGAGAAGCACATAAACAAAAGTAATTAAAAAAAACTATAATTCAAATGAACAAAACTAATAAGAAACATGGAGAACAAACAACAACATTGTAATTTCAAATGGGATGCCCATAAATGAAAAAATATGAACGTAAATTGAAGTAAGAAACAAAACTACTTCAAATAATTTTTCAAAGAAGCACATAAACAAAAGTAATTAAAAAAACTATAATTCAAAGGAACAAAACTAATTAGAAACATGGAAAACAAACAACAGCAGTGTAATTTCAAATGGGGATGACCGAATATGAAAAAATATGGAAGTAAATTAAAATAAAAAACAAAAACAATTACAAATAATTATTCAAACAAGTACATAAACAGAACCAATCACAAATAATTATTCAGACAATACATAAATATAATCCTCATCATTGGCGAAGATAGAAACTCGAAATCCAACCACTTACCTCCAACCCTACCTTTCTTACACATTCCAAATGCAGAAGATGATAGTAACGATAGTGTAGGAAGTGTCCAAATCAGGGAATAAAATATCCGATCGGCAAATGGGAGTCCAAGCGGCAAGAGGAAGTGGAAGGTAAAAACCGAGTCGAATTGCATGTTCATCAAGAAGAGTGGTGAACATGCAAGCGGTTGAGTTTCAGAGACAAAGTGTAAAACCCAGTCGTTCAACGAAACCGAAAGGGAGACCTATTTGTTTCGGAGGCAACATTGTGAGCGAAGCCATCAACAAAACTTGGGAGGACGAAGAGTGGGAGAGAAACAAAATTAGATGAAGATAGTTTTTTTACCCAGAAGAAAACGACGACCAAAGAACAACTGGAATATGTTGAAGATGAGTTGAGGAAAAAGGGGGAATTTTTTTCGGCAATTAAACCCAAATCAATGTAGTTGACAAGGATTGAAGACACGGGATGATTTTGTGTGGAGATTGGAAGGATTAAACGGGTTTAAGGATGAAGTGATGTTGAGAGATTGAAGACGAGTGAAGAGGGTTGAAGACGAGTTGAGAGAAAATAAAACGGGAAGCGTTGAGAATGGAAGACGAAGGAGTAAATTATGAAGACGGAGTACTAGGGTTTCTATTACATGGCCCCAAACATGGGTTTGGGTCATTATAACCCAAGCCCACAGTAATAAACTGGGGCCCAAACTCCTCCTAAATGATTAGCAAACATAGTAAAATTTGAGAGTCTACCAATAATAAATATAGATTGATATTAATAGACATTGTATATAAATGATAGATGATAGTAGTCTATCATTGTCTTTCAAACATCTAACAATGATATTTTCTATATTTTGTAAATATTTTAGTTTATTTTTTCTATATTTGAATTTTAAAACTTTTATTATTCATAAAACAAATTTTATTTTTTTTTCTTCTATCGATAATGATGTGAACCTATTCCTTTCTTTTAAAATTTATCATTAGTATTTTAATATATTTGTAAATATATTAACATTAATACTAAGATTAACACTAAAACGTAATATCATCTTGAGTTGGGTACCTCAATCACAATTCCAATTTCTTTATTAAATCAAACAAAAATGCAGGTGTATACTTCTCATTTTGTTGCATATACATCTTAATTAATTTATATATTAACGATCCATTTGTGAACAAACTCTTCAGTTTGAGCTAGCAAGTTCCTCAAATAAATTCCATCATCCTTAGTCGACCAAATATAAACTCCTTGACTCCCACACTGATCACGAAGCTAGTGGTGCTTACTCTCAGGCCAAAAGACATCAAAAGAGACATATGCATCTGACTTCTCCAATATGCACCAGAACAAAGTTGTTTTCCAAAAGTTTTCCTTGAAGTTCCATCGAAATTCATCTCCACGGCGAACCAAATGTTGAATTCCCAAATCATCGTCCTTGGACTGACAATGTGCAAACATATCTTGGTTGGTTAGATCATTTGCAACATGAATGAAATACCTCACTGGCGGTAGCCTTATTACCACTTTCTTTGAAATTTGAGCCTCAACCACCAAAGTTGCCTTCATGAGCCACAAAACAACCACATTTCTCATCATCATTTTTTTATTTAACCAAAATTTTCTTTTTTTATCGATCTTTAATTTCTTTGTTATAGTCGATGTCGAACATGGATATATATGAATAAAATGCATACTTATATAGCACAAAATGCAAGACGGTGAAGAAACGCAAAGGCATGGTTTTATTTCTTTTTTTCTGAAAAAAGAGAATTAATGTTTTCCCTAATTTTGTGCGATGTATGATATACGCATAAATTGAGTAGATATTATTACCTTATTTATATAAAATTTAGGAAAATTGCCTCATATGACAAAAACATTTAGAGAAAAACAGCACATGATACCTATTTTTTTGTATATTGCTAATATGGTAAAATTAGTGAGATCAAATGGATATCAAACGGCTATCAGACAACTATCAGATAGCAATTAGAAGGTCATCAGCTTTTAAATTTGATATATTTGCAATTTAGAAAAATGTAGTGACGTAGACCCTATTATCATAATTTTTTTTGCTATTTTTGCAAATGCCCAAAAACTTATCCGAATATTAAATAAAACATTCAAAAATTTACTAATATTACTTTTTCTTTTTTAAAAAAAGGATGTTTTCAAATATTTAAAATTGAATCAAAATATTTACAAATATAACAAGATATCACTAATGGATACTAATAGACACTAAGGGTCTATTTGGTAACACTTCGGGCCCGTTTGGCAACCTTCCCAATCCTTGTTGAGATAACTGTGAGAATAGAAAAATAATAAAATACATTTTGGAAAATAGCAACTATTCAAAATAATTTCATTTTCAGTAAAATCAGTATAAGATATATATTTTTTTGAAGATTTTTCAACCGATTTTCAAAAAAATCATTTTTGTTAGTTACAATATATTTGTGCATCGTAAAACAATAGAAAATAACACGAAATACGATTACAGTGTATTTGAATTTCATTCAATTTTATAATAATATTAAATAAATATTTATTTTATATATTGATCTCATTTAACGGAATCATGCTAGATTTATGCTTTAAATTCACGCCATTAAATCATTAATAATGCTATTGCTTCAGTGCCATTGGAAGATTTAAAAATTTGAATTTAAAATAATATCTTTTACCTAAAATTATGCATTTTATATAATAACAACTTCATATAAATATTGTATCTTCCCTATAATTATGCAAGCTACACAGTATATTCCATAAACGGATTGACATATTAGTAATAATAGATTGATAAGCATTGTTTTATTTAATAGAGCATAATATTATGGAAATACAATCCTTTTATGTAATATCATTAAAAAATGTATATTTTCCATAGATATTATTTACTATCATTTAAAAATTGATTTTAAATTTTTATTTAAAACAAAAAAAAACACTAAAAAATATTATTCAAATGAGAATATCCCATAAAAGTCGTGAGAATAATATAATTTTTATTTGAAATTATTTAATTGTACCAATTTCCCTACAAAATTTTTAATCCGACTTTTATTTTGAGGTACAAAATTTTTCAAATTAATTTGTTTCCAGTTTTAGAATTCTTTCACGGCAGTTGTTCAATTGATTGTTCGCATTTATCGTACGCTTGTTTGGGAATTCCATTACCTTTATCGTGTATCGTTTATTATAATGGCAATGCAACGTGTGAAGATTTTTTTCGATGGTAGATGAATGAAATCTTCTCGATATATTGAGTATGGGTGGTTGATGTATCTATTCCATGCTCATCTTCATTTCAAAAATTCTTACAGTGCATTTAAGATAGACTTTTTCCATCCTTACATATATCTGTGTGTTGCATTATTCTTTATTGGGATGGATACAACAATTCGAACCTTATTCAGATTATTGAAGACAAGGACGTGTATTGGCTTATGTTGATTATGTCAAAATTTCCTGACAATGATTTTGTTTTGGTGGTTGATTCTGCACCTGCTAGGTCGGTTTCATACATTGTGTTTCAATAACGAAGTAAATACACAGCAACCTACATACAATGTATCACATATTATTGATGTTAATTCTTTTGATTCACCAAATGATTCAGTACCTATTAAGCTCGGAGTCAAATTCAGAACTAAGTCAATACTGAAGAAAGCGATTTATATGTTGGCTGTGAATAATAGTTATTAATTTGTTATAGTTAGGCCCAACCGCACATCATTTGACATTTGATGCAAATATTTGTCGTGTTCATGGTATTTACGTGCTTCAGTGTTAAAAAAAAAGCGATATTTTGGATTGTTCGTAAGTTTATCGACACACACCAGTGTGTCGTTGACATAGTTAAAAATGATCACAGGCAAGCAACATCCTGGATTGTTTCTAAGTGTACGAAGTCATTTTTTAAATTGAATGACAAGGCTCCATGCCGCCCTTTTAATGTTATTAATTACATGAAGATTTATCACGGGGTAAATGTAAGTTATGGTAAGGCCTGGAGAGGACGTGAGATTGCATTGAATTTCATCAGGGGTACTCTAGAGGACTCGTATGCTATGTTGGTGGCATTCACAGATGCGTTGATTAGGAATAACCCAGGTATACAAATACTGTGTATTTGCTATTAGATATTTTACTCATTATGGAAATACACTGTAATTATAATATCATATTTATTGCATAATTACTAGGAACGTATACGACCAAAGAATCAGATGATGGATGTCGATTTAAGTTCTATTTCATGGCCCTTGCAGCTTCAATTGATGCATGGAATTATTGTGTGCCAGTTATTTTCGTTGATGGTGCAGCTTTGAAGAACAAATATCTTGGTACGCTCATTTTTGCTTGCACTATTGATGGAAATTCTCAAATTTTATTACTAGCTTTTGTGGTGGTTGATTCAGAGAATGACATGTCATGGATATGGTTTTTTTGAAATCTTAAAGTTGTTTTTGGAGAAAATAAGGCAATAGTGATTGTGTTAGATGCTCACAAGAGTATAGAAAATGGGTTTAATGTTTTGTATGAATTAGCTGAGCATGGATTTTGTGCATTTCATCTTTACAAAAATTTAAAAAAGAACCATAAGTTGCTTTATGTTGAGGAATCATTCCACAGTTGTGCGAGAGCTTATACCTCGTTGATGTTTGAGTACTACATGAGAGAACTTGATAATCTCTCTCCACCAATTATACATGAGATGGAAGGTATCAGAAGACATAGGTGGGCTAGGGCATGTTTTAGGAGAAAAAGATATTCAGTTATTACAACCAATATTTCTGAAAGCATGAATTCTAAATTGAAGGAATCTCGAGAATTACCTGTAATTGGACTTTTAGAATCAATACGCAGTTTGGTTCAAAAGTGGTTCTATGAACGTCGAACCAAATAGAATTTTCAACGTACGAAACTATCACTACATGCAAAAAATATGATTCGAGAATCCTTAAGGGAAAGTCGATCAATGAATGGAAGTTTTTTTAGGCCTTAAAAATAGTTGCAATTATTATCTATACACTTATTTGAGAATGACATTTGATTTAACATTTGATAGATATATCCTGTTGATCAACATGAATTTGAAGTCTTCCATTATAAGGAACAATTCATTGTCAATATTTTGGCCCGTACATGCTCATGTCGATAATGGGACCTTGATTTGATCCCCTGTTCACCTGCTTGTATTGCCCTTTCTATAAGGAATTTTAACTTGCATATGTACATTGATAAGTTTTATTCTGTTTCAAATTTGTTAAACTTGTATAAGAAGGCAATACGTCCTATTTGTGGTGTAGACCAAATTAGAAAAACATACCAAGGTGACAACGATGGACTTTTTCTGCCCCAGGTCAGATGTCCAGTTGGAAGGCCTAAAAAGAAGAGATTTTTGTCATTTTTAGAGAAAAAGGCGACTGTTCGTTGTAGCAGGTGTGGTCAATGAGGTCACAATTGTAGATCTTGCAAAGAACCCACTCAAAATTCGGTTATCATTCAGTAGTTTCTATAAGTATCAGTTACAATTATTTTATCACTTGATTTCTTTTGTTATCTCGTAATAAGTATTTGAATTGTTTGTTCATATAAAATTTTTTTCCCTCATTTAACATATAGAGTATTTATTGCATTTTATGTGTTACTGAGCATGTTCAATTATAAGGTATACTATATTGTATGTTGTATGTTTTAACTTTTAATCAAGATACATTCAGGTTGTCATAATATTGAAGTCATGGCATATACTATCAAACTGTATAAATCGAACATATCGAGTTATTCGAACAATCATGCCATATTTATGTACATGCATTAAGATTTAACCATTCCATACTACATTCAGATTGTGATGACTTGAATATCAAATACAGTTTGTTTTAACATTCACATATCTACAAATAACGATAAATTTTTATGATCTTATTGTCTGTGTAAATCGAACATATTGAGTTATTTAAACAATCATTCTATATTTATCTACATGCATTTTATAGTTAACTACTTTAGAGTATATTAAAATTTGATCACCTGAATATCAAATATAGTGTATTTTAAGTTTTATATAAGAATAACGATAGATTGTGATTGTTCTAATGTAAATAAAGCAACAAAACAAAATAAATTGTCATAAATTTGAGTGCTAATAAAATGAAGTTTAATAAATAAATTATTTAGCTTGACTCAGATGCAGATCAAATGATAGCATTCCCGGATATGGATTCTCATTCTCCTTGTTTGATGATGTTCCTATTTTCTCTTTTGCAGTATCTATCATAATTGTTCGATCAATCTCTGTACACTACTTATCAGTTGATATCTTCAGTCGCTTATCCCTTTCCTCTGCCATCTTTAATAACTCACCCTTGGTTGTGCTCAACTAGAGAAAAGAAATGTACTGTATTAATAACATAAGATTTATAAGTTACACAATATAAATATGCATACTATAGTACGGGGTATTCTTACGTGTTTTAATATAACCCTTGCTGCTGGATTTGTGTCGTCTATATTCGAGAGTCTGTATACAATTGGAAAGCTTCCTTTAACCTACAATTTTGTAGCAAAATAAACTTTAAATGTAACATTGTCTAAGTTTTGAATTTGACATTCATACTTTTTTATCTTAGTACCTTTGCCATTTGTTGTCTTTCCGTTTTCCTTCTGTAGTTTTTTTTTTTTTTTGCATTTTTCTCAGTGTGCTTGTTGTTGAATCCAAGCAGGATTGACCCTGTGCATAGTAATATTTTATAAAGCATTATGTAGATAATGAACACAGTACTCAAACACATACAGTGTAATCAATGCAAACACGCCGTATTTTTTTAACTAATACCAATAATTAGACATATCCAAAGAGTTTGTATTCAGTATGGTAAATGCATTCCTTTGACATACAACGGAATTGAACAGACCGTATTCAATATTGATGAATGTTTTAATGAGAGTATAACATCAAAAAGATGTACATAAGGCAGAGTTGGAAATGTAATGCTGTAATAATTAATAATTCATAAAACATCAGTAATTCACTATACCAAATTTAAGCTGTCTTTTTTTTTTTTTTAATTTCATCATATAATACTTTCATCGATTGATCTAATCAGCTCATTTAGTTCTTCATCTGCATCATCTGTGGGTTTTCATCATATTTACACGGTTTAGTTTTAAACATTTGTTATAAACATTTTCAACACAATGTATTATAATTTACTTTATGAATTACCTTATACGGTGGTTGTTTCCATCTTGCCTACTTTTGGAAGGTATTGTTTCTGATTTTGTTGACGTTGGTTGTCTACCGGATGGCGCTCCCAATTCTTGACTATTACCTCCAGCAACCCCTCCACTTCCCTCACATTGGTCATCGTCGTCTCTTTTATCTCAGCCCTTCTGATGCCTCAACTCCATGCTCAGGTCTTCAGCTTCATCTTCTTCTTTGTCCTCCTCTTCCTTTCCCTCCTCTACCTTATCAAGGTGTTTCTCAAAAGACATTGCCCCCTAAATTACAAATACAGTGTAATTTCAAACTTAAGTTCATATACACATAATCAGATAAGTAACTTATAGTTTAAAGATCATGCTTAAATTGTATTCGGTTGTCTTATGTGCACCCGAAGCAGTGTTTTTTTCCTCTTTATCGCTTCAACAAGGTTGTTTAACTTTCCTTTCAGTTCTTCATATTTTCTGTTAATTGACTCCTCCATAGTCTTGAACAATCCAATGATTTTCTCCATACTTTTTTTCATTTTTTCCCGTGTCTGTTTAATACTCTCTACAGACTTGAATAGTCCATCAAGCTGGACAGTAGACGACATGCCTCTACTAAACGACATGTGGGCTACACGGTCATCTTTTTGGACATTTGTAAATTTTTCTTCTGCCTCTCTCAGAATTGCTTTTTCTTCCTCAAGGAATGGCGCGAAGTATGGTTTGCTTAATTCTTCAGGTGTAGCGAGCATTGGTGTTAGTTCAAGCTATTTCAAGAATAAAAAATAAGTTACAACTATTAGTGATTTTAATGTATAAAATATGTTGTAAATTCAGTTTCATACTGTTGGTGAATAAAAAACCTACTGTAGGTCCTTCCATTTTGGTTGTGTGTTTGCTATCCAATTTATTATCATGGGCAATTAATTTGAGATCCTTGTTGCAAAAAAGTTTGGTGGCGTACTCAATGTTAGAATTACCTCGTACGCTCAAACTAGGATCGGAAAAATGAATCCTCCCATCGATAAACCTGTTTGTCCTTTGCTACACACAACCCTATTCATAAATTATTATAGTAGGTCAAAAGCTACCCTTCCCCAAGGATAGCTATCAAATGTTCATCATCATCTACCATTAAGACATGGTCCCACTCAATCTCAGAGTCTCTTGTCTTGACAGTAGAAAGCTCTCCAGGAAGTATAATTTGGCCATTCGTATCCTGTCCTCATCTGCTCCAGTTGTGCTTATATTGAACATGGTGTTCAAATAATGCCTTGTCACTGATTTGAGGGTCTCAAAATAAATCTTTTTCAGCCTTCCCCCACCTTTTATATCTTATGTATTAAGTTCTGGTATTTCACTGCAGTTTAGGCCTGTTATCAAGGAAAAATTCTTCAGTCCAAATTTGAGTACCCTACCCCTTATCAAGAAATGTAGCTGGGTAGTCAACTTTGGCTTGCACGTACGCTGAATTAGGTGCAACAGTAATTGGGATGATTGGTTTTGTTGGAATTTATGTCCTAAAACTCGTAGTTTGTATTCAAAATTCTGTTAAATAAAATCGTCTTATTGATACTA
>JBBPDI010000001.1:4966854-4987906 GCA_037974545.1 Cucumis variabilis
TAAGATATTGGAGAGATATTCATTCAAATAAGATTTGAATGAAATATTAATTAAATATGATTTAATCAATTATTAACCAATTGATTAATTGTTAATTAATTAGTAGATTTGATAAAAGAATCTCATGATTCTCTCCTACTCCTATTCCAAGAAGGAAAGAGAGTTATAAATATCTAAAAGAAAATAATTTTCTTCAACGAAATTCATTAAGAAAAAAAGCCAAGGCTTTTTCTCCCAAATATCTTAAAACATTTTTCCATTCCAATTGGATTCCAGAAACCAATCTCATCCCAGAGGATAGGAAGGTCTCCGACGGATGGTGTTTCCAATTTGGTGATTTGTAGATTCAAGACGTCATCAAAAGTAAGTTCTCTGTATCTTTTAATTTAAAAGCATGCTTAGATTTATATTTACAATTTTGATTCTAAAATTTTGCCAATCTACTGGTATTTTAAGATTCTCAAATTAATTTGAGGAATGGTCCTGTAAAATCTTCCATTGCCATAGGGGTTTATCTCTTCAATAATAAGCATAGACTTAGATAGATTCATTTAGTCGAAATTTAGCCAAGTACAACAAACCCTAAATTAATAGAACATTTTAGAGGGAGAAAAATGGTATATATGATATATCAATTTTTAACTCTCACGTCCCTAAGAGTTCACACGTGAGATTCATACTCGGGTTTGTGTCGCCTTGAGAGCGGCCTCCCTTTAGAGAGTGTTTGTATGGGTCAATAACAAGGTGAATAGGAGAAATGTTCATAGTAAGTGGGAGAAGGATATGTGTCAACATATCCTACGTTCTCCTCCATTAGGTTGCATAGTGAGATTTCTATGGTCCGCTTGTGTCTCGTTTTAGCGTGACCATCTCTTTAGAGGGCCTGATTGTAGAAGTTGAAACAACGCAAACTCCATAAATGGATAGGGTTTCTTAGGTTAATCTTCAATAGTTGCCTTTCCTTTGGGTAGCCTGTTGAAACATATCTCTGGGATCTTAGAGTCACACTTATGGGATGAATTAAGTTAGTTAATGAATCCTTGATGGAACAACGGTAGTTAAGAACTATAGAAATATGAGTTATTCTGGTATTAGTTATTAGCTGAGATTGTTTCGATTCAAGAGAGGAGTAGCTGATTACCCTTTGGTGGTTGTTGCTCTAAACTTCTGAAGTATTGTTGCAAAAAATAAATCATTTGTTTGATTATGGTTCTTTGATTGCTTGTTTTTGGTGAATTGATTGGATTATTTTTTGTAATGGATTAAGATAAAGATAACTAATATGGTCAATTGATTGTTTCAACATGTCTTCTTCAATTATTCAATTGCTTAAAAACAAAAAAATAATCGATGAAAATTATGTGTCGTGGAAGTCAAACCTAAATACCATTCTAGTTAATAATGATCTATGCTTCGTCTTAATGGAGGAATGTCCTCCTTTCCATGCTCGAAGTGCATCTCAGAATGTCAAGGCTGATATAACTGTTGGACAAAGGCCAATTACAAGGTCTGCATTTATCTCTTGTCAGTATGTCTGGCATACTAAGCAAGAGACATAAGACCATGGTCACTGCACGTCAGAACATAGACTCCCTTTAAGAGATGTTTAAGAAGAGTATATATAAAAAAAAGGTAAATATGATTTACTTATCTTAGAAACATATTTAGTGAAAAATGACCAAAATGCCTGGATACTTGATTCAGGAGCCACTAGTCTTTTTTGCTCTTCTTTAAAGGAAACTAGTTCCTTGAAACAACTCGAGGAGGGTGAGATGACTCTCAAGGCTGGAACAGGAGATGTCATTTCAGCTATTGTAGTGGGAGATGTTAAGTTGTCTATTAGAAATAGATTCTTGTTTTTACAAAACTTGAACATAGTTCCTAAGATTAATAAGAACTTAATTTGTATTTCTTTGCTTATTAAACAATTGTACTCGGTTATTTTTTCTTTAAATGAAGCGTTCATTTTAAAGAGTAGTGTACATATTTGTTCAGCTAAGCTTAAAAAGAACTTGTATGTATTAAGACCTAATGAAGCGAAAACGTTTTTAAATCATGAGCTAAAACGACTAATACTCAAAATAAAAGGCAATGAATTTCTCAAAATAACAATACCTTTCTTTGGCATTTAAGATTAGGTCACATTAATCTTGATAAGGTCGGGAGATTGGTAAAGAATGAACTTCTAAATGAGTTAGAAGATGATTCATCACCTCCATGTAAATCTTAAAAAAAATGATTAGAAAACCTTTTACTAGAAAAGGTTATAGAGCCAAAGAGTCCCTATAACTTATACATTCAGAGCATTGTGGTCCAATGAATGTAAAAGCTAGAGGAGGTTTTGAATACTTCATCTCTTTTATAAAAGATTATTCAAGATATGATTATTTATAATTAATGAACAATAAGTCTGAAGTTCTTGAAAAGTTCAAGGAGTATAAGATTGAAGTTGAATACCTACTAAGTAAAAGGATTAAAATACTTTGATTTGATAGAGGTGGAGAGTACATGGATTTGAAATTTTAGCACTATATGATAGAGAAAATGGTATCCAATCTAACCTCTCAGCACCTAGTACACCTCAACAAAATAGTGTATTTAAAGGAGAAATAGAACCTTGTTAGACATGGTTCAATGATGGGCTATGCTCAATTGCCTAACTCATTTTGGGGGATGCAGTACAGACTGCAATTCATATCTAATTTGTTGATTACCCTAAAGAAATGAGAGGTGGTTTATTCTTTGATCAAAAGGAAAATAGAGTGTTTGTATCGACAAATGCTACTTTCTTGAAGGAAGACCACATGAGAGATTACTAACCACAAAGCAAATTAATATTAAGTAAAGCTACTGATGAATCAACAAGTGTTGTTGATGAAGTTGGTCCCTCATCAAGAGTTGATGAAACCAACATATCATGTTAGTCTCATCCTTCTCAATCATTGAGAATGTCTCGAAGCAGTGAGAGGATTTTATCACAAACTAACCGTTACTTGGATTTAACTGAAACTCTTCTTGTTATACTAGATGATGGCATTCAGGATCCATTGTTCTATAAACAAGCAATGAATGATGTAGACAAGGACCAATGCGTCAAAGCCATGAACCTTGAAATGGAGTCTATGTACTTCAATTCAGTGTGGGAGCTTGTAGATCTACCTGAAGGGGTGAAACCTATAGGGTGTAAATGAATCTATAAGAGAAAGAGAGATTCAGTTGGGAAGGCACAAACCTTCAAAACTAGACTTGTAGCAAAAGGGTATACTTAAAGGGAAGGGGTTGACTATGAGGAAACTTTTTTTCCTGTTGCTATGTTAAATTCTCTAAGGATTTTCTTGTCCATGGACACTTTTTATGATTATGAAATATAGCAAATGGATATCAAGACTACTTTTCTGAATGACAATCTTGAAGAGAGTATCTTTATGTCTCAGTTTGAGGGGTTCATAATCCAAGGTCAGGAGCAAAAACTTTCCAAGTTGATCAATCGATCCATTTATGGGTTGAAACAAGATCTAGATCTTGGAACATTAGATTTGAGACAACGATCAAATGTTATGGTTTTGACTAAAATATTGATGAACGTTATGTATACAATAAAATCAACAAAGGTAAAGTAGCTTTCTTAGTACTTTATGTGGACGATACCCTTCTCATTAGGAATGATATAGGATACCTAACTGAGGTTAAAACTTGACTAGCAGTCCAATTCCAAATGAAAGACTTGGGAGAGGCACAATGTAAAGACTCAACTTTTTGAACTAAGCTGTGGTCATTACTTTAATACAAAAGTACTTCTTTTAAACATGAGAGTTAATAAAATCCATTAAAATCAATAAACATCAAATAAATCTTTATTTGGGCCCTATTTCAAACAAAATCAAACGTTTGAAAGTATTATTTATTAAATCATGAAATAAACTGTCATGCTAAACATGAAATTCATTGCAGTAAAAAATGCTAAAGTAAAAAAAAATGTAAGTGGGAGCTATTTTAAAGAAAATTCTCCCTATGGCGATCATGTCTCCTTCTTGTCCCTCACCGATTTCCCTCTTGTATTACCTTTGCCTGAAAAATTTAAACATAAAAAGGTGAGTATAAACATACTCAGTAAGAGACCTATTACTGGTCCCATTAGGGGAAAAATTAAACTATTAACTTCCTAATAGGGTACCATGCACAGTCTCAGTCTTGTGATCCCGTAGGATACACATAATCAGTCTAACGCCCCAAAGGACGCACATATCAGTCTAGTGCTCTGTAGAAGCACATATTAGTCTAGTGCTCTCGAAGGATGCACATATCAGTCTAGTACTCCTGAAGGATGCACATATCAGTCTAGTGCTTTCGAAGGATGCACAACAAGTGGTGATCCCATAGGACACCTGTAAGGTAACTACCGAATAGGAAACTAATAATTTTCCCCTCAGTCCATTCTAAACATCTTAACATTCATTCATAGTACAGTCAAACATTTTCATCACATAACTCTTCACTTAACCTCTAACAGTCATCTTATTATAATTTAACCGAAGGCCAGTCAGAAACTTATCACTACATCAGTCAACCACTAAAACATCATAGCATTTCCTTTGTCCACAAGAACATGACCATACTTAATATATCGTATATTTCTTTTAAACAACAAACCACCCATTTAAAACCTACATCATACATAAGGAACCTTTACTAGTTTCAGTCATTCAACATCCATATGTGTATGCATATATGTATATCCAAAAAATCATATAAAGGCACTTAACACCCAGTCTACATCAATTCCATGTATATATATACGTTTTTCCCAGTCAACCACAACATACGATAACCTTCAAATCTACTTCGACATACATGTCTATCATATCAACATCCAACCTTGGTATAATAATTTCTCAAATAGATACACTCATACATAAGCATCACCCATCTTAGTTCAGTCAAATTAATCAACCATACACTATCTAAAAGTCAACCATCATTAGTTCAGTCAATACAACATTTTTAATTCAGTCAATCCATCAACACATTTAAAACTATGTAAAACAATTAAATCTTTTTAACCCCTCCAACCTACGCTTGGAAGTCATGTCCTTTGTTTCATTCAAATCTATCCATAATAGTATAACAGTCAATTCATTTTAAACATTGAAATCAACATATAGGTCTAGTAGTAGAAATTCCTTACCTCACTTTATTCAAATTCTCCAATCAAACCAATTCCAACGAAAGAGCCTAATCAAAAGGATACAAAATCCAATTAATTTCACAATACATACTCCTTCTCAATTTCCTCAATGTAAATTCTAGCTTACCAAACTATTGGTCGAACCGAACTCCAACAACTCATAAATTAATTGTGAATTCAAAGGACCCAACGATAGTTTCAACACGTTCAAGAACCAATTAAAAAATTAGCCAATTATTCCAACCTCAACGCTTGAACAACTTTGAAACAAATATAGTCCATACTTAATTTGTTACCAACAAAACCACTTCGATTTCACAGTAGAAAAGAGACAGTAGTATCGAACCTAAATGAAAAGATCGTGTAACAAGGCAGAGTGCATATCGACTTACACTTCATGGTTCAGAGAAGAAGCACGCGACTGCCTCACAGTCGGCTGACAAACAGACGCGGTGGTGCTTGATGAGAGACGCAGTGGTGCTGAATGTGAGCGTTGCAGTGAAGACCGACGACGTCCCTTCTCCTCCAAAACATAACGCGGCAATGGCTCTAACTCGATAGACAGTTGCGGTTCAAACGTTTGGGGCGATCGACGACTTCAAGTGAAGGGTGTAGTGGCAGTGCAGAATAGTTGGTAGTCATTGCGGCGATGCGAATTGGTTGGAGGGTTACGTGCGGTGACGCAAAGGAGGGAGGAGCAATGCACGATGGATGCGAGCTCAGCTGGGTTTTTGTCGGATGAGATGGCTCAATTGGTGCAAGGCAACGGCGTTCGGAATGGTTCTGCTGAAGGACTGCATGCTGCAAGGCCATTCGACGTGACATGGCTTCATCTCGATAGCGGTAATATAGCTTCAACGAAACAATGTGACTGGTCGATTTTGGCTGCCAGTGGGGGTCTACTGGGTTGGTCTGACGGAAAGAAAAAGAAAAAGGGATGTGGTCGGCGGTTGAGGGCTAGGGCAGAAGAGAGAAAGGAAAAGAAAGAAGACGGAGATGTGGGGGGGGGCACACGAAGAAGAAAGAAGAAGGGAGAGAAAATTTTATTTTCTTTTTCTTTTTCTTTTTTTTTCCAACTTAATAATAAATAATAACAATAAAATACTATTATCAATTATTACTACCCTTTCCAATTTCTTTTCCTCCTTCACTTCTTTTCTTTCCCCTTAAAATCCTAAATATAATAACACCCAAAAATTAAAATCTTAAAACAAGGATAATTTGATATAAATAAAAGAAGATAAAAAAATAATACCTTAAAATTTTTGGGTGTTACACACAATATGTTTTAGGGATCCAAATCATAAGGGATCATAAGAAGAAAACGCTAGCACTGTCTCAGGCAACCAATATCAAGAAAATATTGGTTCGATATTCAATGCAGAACTCGAAGAAGGATTTATTACCTTTCAGGCATAGGGTTCACTTGTTTAAGGAATAGTGTCCTAAGACACCTCAAGAAGTTGAGGATATGAGACGTATTTACTATACCTTAGCTGTGTGAAGCTTAATGTATGCTATGATCTACACTAAGCCAGACATTTGTTGTGCAGTGAGAATAGTCAGTAGATAACAGTCCAATCCAGGATTAAACCACTGGACAACGGTTAACATTATTCTCATAGGAGACTGAGAGACTACATGCTTCTGTATGGAGATAAGGATTTGATCTTTACGAGATACAGACTCTGATTTTCAAACTGATAAGGATTCTAGGAAATCCATGTCGAGATCAATGTTCACCCAAAACGGAGGAGTTGTGGAATGACATAACATCAAGTAGGGATGCATTATAGACTTTACTATAAAGGCTGAGTACGTCGCTGCTTGTGAAGGTGCAAAATAAGTAGCTTGGCTTAGGAAGTTCATGCATGATTTGGAAGTTGTTCCAAACATGAACATGTCCTCACTTTATATTGAGATAATAGTTAGGCATATTGTTGATCCATTTATAAAGACTCTCACGACTTTGAAGTTAGCCAGGGATGCTCTGAATGTTGGAATTTATGTCCTAAAATTCGTAGATTGTAAATATAATCCATTGACCGATTTTAATAAAGTGTTATTATTGCAATAATTGTTATTGATTATATTATTAGTTTTGTCTTAGTAACCCAAATGCAATAGACTAACATGCTAAGTTGTTTAATGAGTCTTGAAAAGTATGTAGGGACATATAGGAATCAATGTTCGAGATCAGCTTAAAGGGTCTATGGTATAGGGATAAGGTTGGGTACCTTATCCTAATAACACTATGGTTACGACTCACTTTGTAATCAATACAAATGTAATGATCCAACGTGTTCGTGTAGTTGACATGCGAGTGATGGTATCCTATGCAATGAGATTGTATATGAATCCAATTCACATTAAAGTCAATAGACATTTGTTGCTTATCATTTTCAAAGGCCTCATCTCCTTTTCCAATGTTAATAGATAGAGAGTAATAATTTGAGTTATAGAAAAGAATTTATAATGAACACAAATTCAATGATAAACAAACAAGTAAAAATACAAACAAATCAAATAGAAACAGAGAATTCATGGAAAAACTAAATTTATCTAGATCTTCATACTTCCATCTTGACACTTTTGAGTTTAGAGTATAGATAAAGAAAACATTGTGTATTCAAATTGTGGATTATCACTCTTGTTTTTTAAACATTTCCAAACAAATTTCTTATTTCAAGAACATGGAAAGAAATCAATTTAAAAATAGGAGTTTTAAATTCCTCAAGTAAACAAGGTTTCACTAACCTAACGAGTAACTCAAATTATTTTAACAAAATAAAAAAAAACCTATCATTTATATCTCACCCCTTTTGAAACATTTTTGCAGTGTTTTCTTGACAGCAAACTTGATGATGTCCATGAACTCCAACAAACTTTGAAGGAAGCCAATAGTTGAAAAATTACATCTTCGACAATCACAACCAATGGTTCCAAAATGGAGGGAGAAGTAGCAATAATAATGATATCACATGTCATGATGATAATGATATTGATCAACAAAGCTTACTTCATCAACTTCACGTAGTCACTACCTGAATCAAAAACCTCAACATCAAATTGTCCTTTAGGTCCACCAAAGCTAGAAACACCTATTGCGAAAATATCCACCTAAGATAAACAACATGACTTAATAAACAAGAATTAAGTGATAAGCATGTGGAAATTTTAATATGAGAGTGGGAAAGTATGTTAGGTAGATCTTCAGCAATTAGGGACTCACAAGTTCACTGACAGACTTAATAAAATGTATTTTGAAAAGTTTGATTCTTGCTTCAATTTTTTATTTTTTTGTATGTCAAAATTTATGTATATATTTAAATTTAATTTAAAACAAAATTTATGTATATATTTATATTTAATTTAAAAGGAAAAAAGGAAAAACACATTCAAAAGTTTCAGTTCCAAATGGTTTTTGAAACTCTCATCAATGGAAGATTCATAGTTCATCATCAGCATCTTCATCTTCCTCCATATAAACCTACTGCCCTTGTTCTTCATTACTCCATCTTCCTTCATCAAATTTCCCAAATTTTTCTATCTCCTTGGATTCAGAAACTACTACTACATCAACATAAACAAAAATTAACCAAAATAACAAAACAAAAACATTACTTATTTCCATTATTAACCTCTCCATCTTCTTCTTCTTTCCTCCTTTTCTGGGAATTTTTTCCCTTTTTTTACTTATAGTAACTTCCCCACATGATATCAATAATAAAAAATCACCATACACATGATATCAAAAATCAAAATCAAAATCACAAGTTCTACAAAAATCACAATCACAAGTCAAACAGCCATGCAATCATAATCATCTAGAAAAGAATAAAAAATCAAAGTAAATTTAGATAAGTAGTGATTTCCAAACCAAACAAGAGCAAGTGAAACTTACATTTTTTACTTCGGAATCGTTCAAGGCGTTCAATGGGCATACTTCGAATGCAGATCTAGCCACGATTTGCAAGGGTAAGTATATATCCAACCTTATATACTAGATTCAAGCTTAGATATTTCAAAATAAAAAAGTACTTACCAGATCCAAGCTTCTACGCGGTGGTGGTCGGCTGGGCACGCGATGGTGGCGACGGTGGTAGATTCGAAAATGACTGGACACGAAGGATTCTTGCGGCGGAAGCACGATGACGACCGGACAAGATGGAGGATCGAAGACAACTGGGCACAACGGTGGATTCGAAGACGAATGGGCAGGAGGGGTTTCTTCTAGCCAAAGCACGACAACAACTGACTTGAAGGATTAGTTTTGGGCACAACAGAGGCTGGGCACGATGAAGATTGGCTGCCGTTCGCAATTTAGGGTCACAGATTCAGAAGAAAAAAAAATTAGAAATCAACCTGGAGAGAAGAAAAGAAAAATTGATAGGAAAGAGTAAAGTTAGAAAGAGAAAAGTAAGAAAGGGAGGGAATATTTTAGTTTTTAAAACCTAAAATTTTTTTAAAGAGAAATTAAAAATGGGAAAGGTCATTAATGTCATTTTTTACAAAATATAAAAAATTAAAGAAAAATTAAAAATGGATGGATCATTAATGTCGGTTTAAAAACGACATTAAATCCTTATCATTAATGTCGGTTTAAACCGACATTAATGATTTGCCTTTTCAAAAACGAGATAATTTTTCATTTTTTTCACCTCACACTAAAGCCCAAAATTCTTCTAGTGACATCATTTAGAAATTAAACATTTGATTGACCCAAACATCTACGTATTCTTTTGTTTGGAAAATTTATGTTATTTTAAATGCAACCATCACATGCACAAGTTTGATAAAATCATAAGATCAATTTAAACATATTCTCAAACTTATTTATAGACTAGCATCAATGTGGTAGGAACTGAATATTTGTTACTAAATCATTTAAAAATTTATAGTCCAGTCATCTACAGACTAAGTAGAAGAGATATTTTGCACTTATATACAGACCGAACTATTATATGCTAAACTCAATTACAATAGCTACATTGAACAATTAGATCTTACAAGTTGAAATAGCTATATAACAATCGGCAAAGTAAATACCACAAAGAAGAATACACAACTATATAGCTACAAAATTATATAAATGATAGAAGAAATTAATGTGTCAGCATAATTTGTTTTTAGAAAAACGTACACCTTTTTCACAAAAAGAAAAAAAAAAAGAGAGAAAAGTAAAGAAAAGAACAGACTGAGGAATGAAATTATATAGTTAAAGACCATTGATGGATAAAGAGGTCTCTCCAGTCAAAAATAAAATGCTCACAAACAACACAATTTATGAATAGTCATACATTTTCATGAGTTTGATTTTGTGGAAGATAGAGTTTTAAAGCATTAAAAATAAATTAATGAATCTACGTTTTGACACTTTTATGTTTGAAAGGAGTTTATTATTGTTACATAGTCAATAACGACCACTTATGTGGAGAGTTCATAATTTTACAACGAAGTTAAGAAGTGTAAAAATTGAAGAAAAGAAAAAGTTTCTCTATAACCACTATTATACATAATATATAGATATTTCTCAAAATGGCGTAGATAGAAAGACATATGTACAAATAAGAAAGGTAATTTATTTATTTTCCTTTATTAGAAAATACTCACCGGTCAATTAATTTCTCGTCTGTTTAAAAAAAGAAATACTAATATATATGTGTGTGAAACTAATTTTATCAAACTCATACTCAGTCGAAGCAATGGGCTTCCTCAAGAGCTACATTATATTGCTTGTAATATCCATTGCTTTGAGCGCAGAACTAACACAAGTGAGCAATGCTCTTTTCGAGAAATTTTACGTTCACATCATCAATGGCTTCGATAACGCGACAATAGGAGCTCATTGTAGGTCGAAAGATGACGATCTCGGCAACCAATTCATCCCAGTAAATGGCGAGTTCCAGTGGCATTTTCGAACAAATTTCCTTGGGACAACTCTATTCTATTGTCATGTTTGGTGGATTGGCGGGCACATTACATATAAGGCGTATTGGCATGAGAATGACTTTGAGCTATCTAGGTGCGGAGATGGACATTGCAGATGGAAAGCAGACCCTCAAGGAATTTCAAGTTACTTTGTTGACCAAAAAAGGTATTCGTTAACTTATCTGTGGGAACATTGAAGAAAATCCTCATACTCAGATTATAATTAACATTCCTGAAGCCTCTTCAATATATATAAATAATTAATATGGACAACACATTGTAATGAACAATTAATGTAGAAATAAAGGCTTTAATTCATTGTCTAAGTAATACTAAATCTTTATTGAAAGACATGTCTTTCAAGATGGTGGAGTTATCTTTAAACTCAATATTGTTGAGTTACAAGCTTTTTTAAAATCAAGCATTCTTTTGAATTTGAAGACTTTGGTTTGACGAATTTTAATGAACACGAATTGTTATCTCAAAATTAATTTTCGATGAGTAAATTGTGATGGGTTTAGAGCCTAAAATATTTTCACTTTTGGCCGAGGGTAATAAGAAAGGTTTAAATTATACAGAATTGTTAGAGAATGACAAATATTGGACTATGTGTTTGTATAATGGATATTGGACAAAAATGGGTAAAACAATTCCTTTTTATATACTGTTTCTTTCAACATCATAAAAACTTTAGTTTGAATTGATTTAGACACTTTAATATCACTTTTACACCACTTTAATATGTAACCTTTTTATTAGTATGTAACTGTTTAGTCGTTTTTGTACTTTAAAATTTATAAGAGTTTATTTTTTACGGTAGAAATTAGTGTGAGATTTTAATGCAACCTCTCGCATAAACAAATCGACAAAAATAATTGGAGTTTCAATAATAATGAGACCGAAGTAATACTTAGGTGTGGGTTCCAAGATGCACTTTGTACACTCCCTTCTTACTACTCACATAAAAAAATTTATGAAAATGTTTCAAAAAAAATAAAATAAAATAATTAAAGCAAAATTTTCTACAGTATAAAGCTACATGATATTTTATAAAATACAAAGGCTACATGATAAATCAATAAAATTTTGACATCAAAATTTGATAATTTTATTTTTAGTAGTTTAAGGACCAAATTATTACAAATTTCAAAATACAAGGACTAAATATTTATATACTGAAGTTGGGAGACTAAATCTATAAAAATTGAAAATATACAATGGAAACCAAAATTGTTACTTTTTATGAAAGTTTAATTTGGATCGAAGGTGAATTTTTTTCTAAAAATTTTTTTCTAGTATAATATTTTTGAATTTATAAAAGCGATAAATTGTAGAAATATTGATTTGAATTATAAAATTGTTGAAAATATTTATAAGTATCGTAAAAGTGAATTTTAGGTATACCGTAAATATTTTTCAATATACATCATTGATGGAGGCAGAATACTTTGTTATATTAGTGCTAGATATATGGATAGTCAATCGTAAATATAAAAATGTTATACTAGTGCTAGATATATGGATAGTCTAACAAATATGTAAAACTTGTTGTAAATATTTTTTTAACACACTACCTCTTATATCAAATGGATTTCTCAGTTAGGCTTGAGGGGGGATTGGTTGGTTGGTGTGGAACGATAATTAAAAATGTAAAAATGTAAAATGCAAGAAAAGTAAAGATAGAAATGCAATTAATGGATCAGATGCCTCTATTTAGCCGAATGGAATCACTCAATGAAACATAGATCACCGAATTATTTATTTTAATTTTCATTTAAACTCTTTGTGTATGCCTAACCATTGACTCAAACTTCAACCAATGGTCTGAAGTACCTAATTAGAAAACATGAAAAGTCAAACCCGCACTACGTAATTATCTAACAGCTACAAGTTTGAGTGCTCAGATGAGCGCTCAATTATCATTGTCTAGTTGAACACTTAATGTGGTTTTTCTATAGTTGATAGGGCAAACTATGATACATTATAGAAAATGAGCTACAAAGCCTAACTATAGTTACATATCACAAATTATCTCTCAGCATTCAAATCGTAAACATGTTATTGATGGTCAATTAAAGATATAAACCATCTCTTTCGTAAATATAAAACTTATATTGAAATCCATTGAACAAAAGTACGTCATAAGATCACAAATCTAAAAAAATTACAAGTGTTCCTACAAACCCCAAAATTAGGAATCAAATAAAAAAATCTTACTTTTCTCATGGAGAATGAAAAACGAGAATCTCACATCTACTCAATTAATTACAATGAAAGCACTCAGAAAACGTGGAGAGGAAAAGAGAACAAAAGGAGGGCTGGAAGCCCTAAAAATGGGTTATAAAATGACCTAATTAAGTTCGAAGAGTGTTATTTTATAATATTCATGTGGGCGTCACACCACGAGGGAGTAGTGCCGCTACACTTGGCATCCCTGTTGAGGGTCAGTGCTTGTTAGGGAGTAACGCCACGTCAACGCATGTGTTCTTTCGGGGGGAGGATTCAGCTCCTAATTGCTCCAAATTAACCTCAGAGCAACAATCAATTCTACTTCTAGGACACTAGGTTCTTGTAAAATAATCAATTTAGCACAATAAACTCAAGCACAACCATGAATTAAGCATAGTGGATATATCAAATTTTACGTACTATCAATGTTCAAATCAATTAGATATAAAATTGGTTAATAAGTGTGGTAGACATATAGAAGAGTGATAGAATGTAAAACCAATATGTTCTTTAGTAAGATAGATATAAAAACAGTTTATGACAACCTATAAGAACAATTGGTCACTAATAAACTATTAAAATATTTTATTATTAATAAAAGTCTTTCGCTAATAAACTATTAAATGATACATCGGTAACCTAAAAATTTAAAAAATTGTCATATTGAGTATATCATATCTTTTAATATAAGACAACGTTATACCCTCCATTACAATTATCGTAAGTTTTATGGGAAATATTATTTCAATTTAATCATCGAATTCCAAAACACATTTTAAAACCTAATATAATAAAGACGAATTTGTAAAAATAGCAAAAAAAAAATTATGATAATAGAACTTATGTCATTACATTTTTTAAATTGCAAAAATAGCAAATTTAAAAGTCGATAACCATCTAATAACCGCTTGATAACTGTCGGATAGTTTATAACCGTCTGGTATCATTAATTACTTGTCATATTTATCATATTCGCAATATGAAAAAAGATCTCACGTACTGTTTTTTTTTTCTAAATTTTTTTTCATCCAATTCAATTTTGCTATAATAAATAAAAACTACATCCAAGACAATCATGTCTTTCAGAAAACAATTTTTTTTTTAAGAAAAAACAAACTCAATACATAGTTTTATTTTCCCCTTTTGAATTTAACACGTGGAAAAATACACGTAGCGTTTGGTGTAGACCCAACATTTATGATGAACAAACTTTTCGAAAGAAAAAATCATTTAGTAATGATCATTTTAAACAATTATTTGTAATTTTGTGGAACACTAATTAGAAAAACATATGGTCAAACTAAGGAAAATGGTTTATTCATTTACCTTTTTTTACAAAACATATTTTTTCATCAATTACATTTTTTCTTAAAGAAGATATATATATGAGCAAATATATATATATATATATATATATATATATATATATATATATATATGAGAAAAATGAAACAAACTTGTTGCAAATGAATTGTGGGCATAGGCTCATCAGCAAAGGACAAGACCCATAACCAAAAAACAATACTTTTGTTCCACATGGGAGAATTTAACAATGTCAAAAGTATAAATATCGAAACATGCTAGTTGTGAGACTAAAGTGTGTTGGTGATGATAGCGTAACTCTATTACCACCTGCCTCACCGTTGCTTGTTAGATGTTTGGGTCGAATCTAACTTTTAATTACCTATCCGTTTAACTTTTTATTTGAAAATTAAACATTTTTGTATTTATAATTGCTATTGTTTTTCACCCTTTGGAAAACCCTAGCGAATTGTTTCTCTTCTTCCTCTTTAACTATCATTGTCACACCTCATCCCATATGCAGTCCAACTTGTCATGTGATATGCGACGTGACTTAGAGCAATTTTGGCACCTCTAAAGCGAAACTCCGAATCGCTTGCTTATGTTCTCAAACTTTGTTTAATCGCCTAATAACTTCACATACTTAAACTGAAAATTTCACCTTGAACAAGAGTATAACAAAAGAATAAAAAAATTTAAAGAAAATCTTTTTTGAACACATTTCATGAAGGGAAACTGCATCAAATTACAAAAAAAAAATTAAAAAAATTAGCCCATGATACCTTTTTTTTTTCATATTGCGAATACGAAAAAATTAGTGATATCAGACGGCTACCAGAGAGCATGGAGAGGGCTATCAGAGGGTTACCAACTTTGAAATTTGCCACTTTTTCAATTTAGAAAAATGTAGTGACATGAGCCCTATTATCATAATTTTTTTTTCTATTTTTGTAAGCGTCCCTTTCATAAACACGATTGTTTTATAATAAATAGTGTGAACACATCATATCACATAAACATACATAGTCCCAAACAATACTTTCACCAAGAACATGAATCATTCCCTACGCCAAAATTTATCATGATTCACTTCTTGTTGTTCAGGCCGTTAAGCACAATACATGCCTTTTATGCATTGGTCAACTTTACTCCACCATATGGTCCTTTTCTACATGGTTGTCTTCACTCCTTATATGAACATAATAGTTAGCTTAATGATAGGACTATGACTAATGGTTGGAACATAATTTTATTTTACATTCATATAGAACATAGTTTAAACATTCTTTCAGAAGCTCTTCAAAACATTCATATATCAAACATCATTTTAAATCAGTAAGAACTTTAAAGAACATCTTTAAACATAAACAAACTATTTTTAAGAAGAAAATCACTCACTGCAACTTGTGTAACGACGCAATCTTTCGAACTTAACTGAGGTTGTTACTTGAATACTAGACTAAATCTTAACATCAAAATTAGATAATTAGTTTAAAAGAAATTTTCACAACGATAAGGAAAATTTATAAAAGGTTTAGGCCCTAACTAATATAAAGTTTAAAAGATCAATTTAAATATCAAAAGAAGTTAAATCGCGAAAAGAAAACCCCTAACAATCTTAACTACTAAGGATAAAAACCAATAAGACATAGATGGTCAACGGAAGCAGTTTGAAGGACACCCGCTATGGCAATCAAGGCTCCTTCTTGCCCTTCGTTGGTCTGCGTCTCCTGTTACCTTTGCCAAAAAAATTTAAACATAAAAGGGTGAATATAAACATACCTAGTAAGAAACCCACTACTGGTCCCGTTACGGGAAAAATAAACGGTTAACTTCCTATTAGGGTACCCTGCACAGTCACAGTCTTGTGATTCTGTAGGATACACATTATCAGTCTAATGCCTCGTAGGACGCATAAATCAGTCTAGTATTCTGCAGAAACACATATCAGTCTAATGCTCCCGAAGGATGTACAATAAGTGGTGATCCCGTAGGACACCTGCAAGGCATAATACCCAATAGAAGAACTAACAATTCTCCTCTTAGTCCATCCTAAACATCTTTTCAGTCATTCATAATACAATTCAACTGCCTCAATATGTAATCCTTTCACTTAATACCCTAATAGTCAACCCATTCCCTTTTAGCCCAATGTCAGTCAGTAACATATCAACACATCAGTCAAACAAGCTATATAATCATAACACCTCTCAGTTCACCAGTACACTGCCATACTTTATTATCACCTACACCCAGTCTAAACGATAGTCAATAAGTTCACATCCACACTTTATTCAAGCAAAATCTACAATTGTCGTCATAACTACACCCATATGAATATATATATATATATATATATATATATTGCTAGTCAATCACAGTATACATTCAACATCAAGTCTAAATCAATATATATACAAATCATATCCAACATCCATACCTAGTTCAGCGATAAACTACAGTTAACATAATCCAAATCTATAGGTGAGTCTAATAGTAGAGAATCCCTTACCTCTCTTTATTCAAGTTCTCCAATCAAACAAATTCCAATAGTCCAATCCTAAACATAAATAACATAAATCAACATCCCCTAAACAATTTCATTCATTCAATTCACTCCAAATGTGAATTTTGCAACTTACCCAAGGCGATGGAAAGTCAAACTCCATCTCAACCTATTGAAAAATCAAGTATCCGCTCATCGACCTCAACTTGGCACCTTCAAAGAACAACATTAGACAACTGTTTAATTGACATTATACCTTAACGAATCTATCATGCGGAACCATCAAATTCATTGTTACAAACTTACACTACAACACGATACTTCTTGTGGCAAGGCAGAAATCGCACTGAGTTTAGGGGAAAATCGACGCGCACAAAAGGCAAAACGAAACGACACATGGAGTGGTGCTGAAACCACGGTTAGAAGACAAAAACCACAACTGGAATGAGGGAAACGCACAGCGACTGGTGGCTGTATCCTGACGGAATCGACGATGAGGATTCATGACTGGAAGACAGAGAAGCGCGATGGCGCTGTGCGAGCGTGATGCCTGAGATCGATCGTAGAGCGACGTGCGCAGTGGGCTTGGCTTCAAATCTATCTGAAAAGAAGGGACAGTGTGGTGCAGCTGGTGAACGACAACGGCGGACAAAGAAGAGAATAGGAAAGGAGCTGCGGCGGCGGCTGGGTCTTCATTGGAGAAGGAACGGCCGGCAGAGGGGCTAGGGCAGAAGAGGAGAAAAGAAAAGAAGAAGAAGAAGATGGGGGGGGCGCGGGAGAAGGAAAATCTTTTTCCTTTTTCTTTTGCTTTTTTTTTAAATAATAATAATAATAATAATAATATATTATTATTATTATCATATCCTTTCCGATATCATTTTTCCTCAATAACTTCTTTTCTTTTCCACTAAAAAGAAATTCATTCTCCAACTAATTGAAATAACATAACACCCAACAATTTAAAAAAAGAAACTTTCCATAAAAAAGAAATTTGATTTTTTTAAAAAAATAGAATACCTTAGGATTCGGGGTGTTACAACTTGGTTTTTCCTTCTCACAAAACACCTAACTTTTGCTTTTCCTTTTAACGCCTAGGGCCAACTTACACTTAACTATTTTCCTTTCAGGTTCCAGAGTAAAAATTATTCATCAATCTGACTTCTCTCTCTATTTATACTAATTCCTTACTGGAATTGCTCATTTTAACCTTTTAATAACTTGCCAGCTCTTACTCTTAGTGGCACACGTGTAAATTTCATGTTTATCTTAACATGCTTAGTTTTTTACCTTACACGTAAACCCCTGTTAAATCAAGATTTCATATCTTCCTAGCCTAGTACAAGTTCGTGAAAAGTCTCAATTGCGTAGCTGTACTTAAATGTCGAGAGTCCTATCGCATCACCTTATTTCCTCGCTAATTTCTTAACGCATCCTTCCATTCAAAATGCCTTCTTGAAAACACTTAGAAAATTTTTACTTCTTAAGTTATGTATATGTCTCACAATCATCTTCCTCATTAGATCTAATTATCTAATATTTAGATCTCTCTCTCTTAATCATCATCTTGATTGCAACTTTTGCTATGAGCTTTCTTAATCTTAGTTATATTCCTTCTGAGGAGTGCACATCAGAATAGGGGAGGTGTGTTAACCTTAGGAAGCACCCATCATAATTGCTTTTAAGGTAGTGGCTCGTCATGACATAACAATTCCTTGTGACATACAATTACGATAATCTTAAAGCAATTAAAGATGTCGATTGGAATACCTATATTCTTTCCAAATTGTCTAAACTTTAACCACATGATGAAGCAAACTACCGACACTAGTAAAAAAATTACTGATCTTTTTTCAGCAGCTAAAGGTTGATTTAGGTGTTTCCCATAGAGTCACCATTTACTACCAAAAAGGAAACAACCAACTTTAATCCATATAGATCCAAGGGACCTTCGGATGCTTTTGGTCAATTGAAGCAGTCTCCTACAATTGATCCTAGAAAAGATAAGAAGGACAATAAGACAATTCACAGTTATTTGCTGAATCAATACATGAAAGATGTAATGTTCAATCTTAACAAGCGAATTTGAATACGTGAAGAACCATATAAAGGCTAGATCGTTACAATGAAACACAAGTATGTTCCGAAATGAAATTTGTTGCGAAAGGGTACTTTACCTAGATTCACTTTGACAAAAGTAATTTGTATTTTACCCTTACTCTTATCATAGTTGATAGAAGTACGGGTGTCGAACCTAAGAGAGTAAGGCTAAGTAACTTTCTTGAATAAAATCTGCAAAGAGATTATGTTAGTAGAAAAAAGAAAAGCATTGAAAACAATTCAGAGAAATCAAGAGGAACCAAGAGTCAAATGGTGATTTTAATTTGCAAAGTCAATTCACAAGAAAAACTAATTAAAGATTAAAACTCAATGAGAAAAATGAGGGAATGGGCTTAGGGCACCAATCAATCCTTACCATTGAATTTAAGATGATTATATGAAATGATTTTTGCTCAATTAAAAGTGGTTCTTGATAAAGATTCTTTGCATGATCAACTTGCTTGATCTTGGAAGGATTTTGATCAAAATTAAAGAAAAAAAAAAAGAGAGATGATCTCTAGAAGGATTTAATATTTATTCTTGCAATGTATATAAAATAAAGCCCTAACTTGTAACACATCGAGCTCTAAGGTATTTAGTTTTTATTTAAATTGCCTTATTACTTGAAGATATTAAATTTCTAAGTTTTAATTTAGTATGCTTAGCGTGGAAGAGAAAAATTTTCTAGTGAGAAGGAAAGAATTGAAGGAGGAAAAAGAATTTGGAAAGGTAATAATAATAATTATATATTGTTATTATTATTATTATTATTATTAACTATTATATTTTTTATATAAAAAAAAAGGAATTCCCTCCCTCTCTTCCACGCGCCCCCCCTCACCTTCTTCTTCCTTTCTTTTCTCTTTTCTACCCTAGCCCAGACACCGTTGGCCGCCTCCCCACCTCCTTCTTCTCTTCTCCATTAACCTGAGGCCGGCTGCCTTTATTCTTCGATAGAAAACGAAACCCAGCCACCGACTGTCCCTCTTCTCTCTTTTTCCATTCAGATCTGTGGCCCAGCCTTCCCTCTTTTTGTATCCCGAGCTTTCTTTTCATCGAAGCTGAAGCTAGGACCATCGCGCTCGCCATCCCCTCTGGTTCACGAAGCCATCGTGCCTATAGCCATGGGTCCTCGTCTTTGGTTATGTCAGGTCACAGCTGCCGCAGTGGTTTTGGCACCCCTTCATGTGTCGTTTCGTCCTGCTTTTCGTGCTCGTCGATTTTTCCCTAAGCTAAGTGCGATTTCTGCCTTGCCACAAGAAGTATCGGGTTGTAGTGTAAGTTTGTAAAAATGAAATTATTGGTTCCACCTGATAGATTCATTGAGGTATAATGTCAATTAAACGGTTGTCTAATGTTGTTCTTTGAAGGTGTCAACTTGAGGTCGATGAGCGGATCCTTGATTTTTCAATAGGTTGAGGTGGAGTTAGACTTTCAATTGGCTTGGGTAAGTTGCCAAATTCACATTTGGGGTGAATTGAATGAATGAAATTATTTAGGGGATGTTGATTTATGTTATTTATGTTTAGGATTGGACTATTGGAATTGATTTGATTGGAGAACTTGAATAAAGTGAGGTAAGGGATTCTCTACTACTGGACTCACCTATAGATTTAGGTTATGTTAACTGTATGTTTATCGCTGAACTGGGTATGGATGTTGGATATGATATGCATATATATTGATGTAGACTAGTCAATATATATATATATATGTATATGTATATGTATATATATGTGTGTGTGTGTGTGTGTGTGTGTGTGCGTGTGCGTGTGCGTGTGCGTGTGCGTGTGTGTGTGTGT
>JBBPDI010000001.1:5008687-5049941 GCA_037974545.1 Cucumis variabilis
CAAATAAGATTTGAATGAAATATTAATTAAATATGATTTAATTAATTATTAATTAATTGATTAATTGTTAATTAATTCGTAGATTTGATAATAGAATCTCATGATTCTCTCCTACTCGTTTTTCTATTCCAAAAAGAAAAAAGAGTTATAAATATCTAGAAGAAAACAGTTTTCTTTAACGAATTTATCAAGAAAAAAAAGCCAAAGCTTTTGCTCTGCAAAAAGAAAAAAGTTTCTCTAAAATACCTCTAAACTTTTTTCCATCCCAATTGGTTCCTACAAACCAATCTCATCCCAAAGGATAGAAAGGTCTCCGACGGGTGGTGTCCCAATTTGGTGGTTTGTAGATTCAGAGACGTCAAGAAAAGTAAGTTCTCTATATCTTTTGAATAAAAGACATGCTTAGTTTTTATTTAGAATTTTGATTCTAAATTTTAGTCAATGTACTGGTATTTTGGGATTCCCAAATTAAATTAAGTAATGATTTTGTAAAATCTTCCGCTGCCATAGGGCTTTTATCCCTCAAGTGCTTTGTGGCATGCTAATGTGTACAGTAACTAATATGATTGTGCTTTGTGGGGGAAATGAAGAAGTGTGCAATAATGGGTACAGATTTTCAAGAATCAACGACTTGTTTTTGTATAAGGACGGCTAGAAATATACTTTTCCAATTTGTTTCTTATAGCCCTTTTTTATTAGAATAATAATGTCAAAACACATAAGAAGATGATCAAAACGTGTGACTTGTGTTGTAAACGCATAAGTATTTAGACATACAACTTTCATAAGTGTCATTCATGTTTTACGCGATTATCATTTTTAAATACAAGATAGGTGGGAAAAGAAGAAAGGAGCAAATCACACAGGACATCTCGCGCAAAGTGTATGCGATGGAAACTAGCTTGGCGATTAACAACCCCAAACAAGAAACCAAAACGTCACACGAGGAAAACTCACTAGAAGACAAGGAGGGTAGTTGGGATGATGTGACCTCACAAAGCCAAATGACAGAGCTGACACACTCAGAGAAATAGAAGTTTTCCATCGAAAAGCAGCCTATACAAGCACTTCGTCTTCACCAAAAAGAGAGAGGCCCAAATAGGCCAAAGGAGGTCTGGATAGACCTTGAGAAAGAGTCTAAATGGGATACTTAGATAATGTGTAGCTGTGATGGAGAAGAAGGCTATCATGTTAATCCTCTAACTTGTAATAGTGATCCATTTTCTCTACCTTCCATTTTTTGTTACTTTGTATTCAATACTTCATATTGTATATAACCTTTCAATCCAACATTTCTCTTCTTTCTACAAGTTAATGTGTTATCAGTAGCTTGGATAGACGATAGGTCATGATAAGAAGAGTCACTTATAAATTTTCACGTGTTAATTGTGCTATTGTTACTACTTGGCCAACATAAGTTACTAACTACCCGAGAGAGAAAGTAGCTAGAGCCTTATTAGCGCGCGCGAAGAGAAAATTTGCCTCTTCGTGAGAGTATTTCTAGCATTTCTACCCCGAAAGGAAGACAAAGTGTGGACAGTGGATACTGAGAGGTAGTAGTCCATAATCACGAAATACTATAGGTTCATAAGTGGTCTCTTTTCGTTATAGCACATCTAGCCATATTTGGACATATGGATCTCTGAAATGCAGTCATGTGTGGCGTATATATGACTTCGAGAGAAATACGCCTTAATCATAAGTATGTCTTAGTGAGTTAGATCGCATCAAAGTTATCTCTTTACTTATTCGAATGGTAGCACACAGACATTCCGACCTTCACTCCCTCCATACAAGTTTTTTGCATTATTATACATTTTTCTTCACTTTGCCTTATAAACTCTCAATGTCTAATTAGAAATTCTTACATCTGTTATTATTTGATTCTTTCAACTTGCCTAAATAAAAAGTATATCCTAGAACGGATGTCTATAAAAATTCACTATGTTCGACCCCAGATCACCCAGGTAAACCTATTTCGCTTGCACTTAGGCAAAAAGCAGGAAAACTTGTACTCAACAAGGACTTATGAATTAAGTGATGAAGAGGTACATTGTGAGCTTTTCACATGTTATGATCATGACCCATAAATTATTGCCTAGAATTGAAGCATGCTTTGCAGAGAGTTACACTGAGTGCATTAAGCGCAATAAGCTGACTTGGTGACGTATTGCAATTGCATTATACACACAAAATAGACAACCAAGTTTTTGACGTCATTACTAGGAAATTATTTTTTAGATGTTAAAGTAAAGTCTTACTTTCAGTTTGGGCAAAGCATTTGATTTTGGTGAATCACGCGATTAGTCGAAAATCACGCAAAGAGGTTCAAGGTACTGGAGTAATTCGTGATTGCTCGAACCAACCCCAAAATCAATGTATCTTTTGAATGATGACCTAGAGAAATCTCAATGGATGCGGTTAATCACAAATAAAAATGAGAATCTCAATGAAGTTATCAATAGAATTGTCCTCATGCAGAGATAAGGAAAAGCATAATTTCAGTTAGCTATGCAAGAAGGGCCAAAAAAGATTATTTGAACATTGCGATGAATGATTGAGAGTAGAGACTTATTGCAATGAACAATCAAGATGCTGAGAGTTATGATGCAAATGATTAATGAAGCTTAGGAACAACACGCTTAGGAAGCTATGCGGAGCAGAAGCAATGATACCACAATTCCTCTCTGCCAAAGAACCGGAACGCATGGATACTTCTGTAATGTATAATTCTTCCATTTTTTTAAATTTCATCCTTATATTAGTGTGCATAATGTCTTATACTCTTATACATCTGCAAGTATTTCTGTTATCTACGTGTAAATTAATTTTGTATTCTTTTGTTTTCGCTTTATGTATATCCTTTAATCTCACAAGGGATTATGCGCGTTATACCGCACAAACATAGGTAATTTAACAGCCTTACACAAGGTAGGTAGGTTAGATTTCATTGGAAAATGTTGAAATCCTTAGAAGGTATGAAGCTTCAGGTCAAATCGCATAGTTCTTGAACTTCCAAGAAGCAATGAGTGCGTCATACCTTGAGCCAAGAGTAATCTGTCAATTTTTTCACGCCGTACTTAATTTGTTAAGACTTTAACAACATGGTAACCACCTTGTTAATCCTAGTAAAGAAGGTCTATTTAAACTCCTCAAACCTTTGAGTCTTATCATTTAGCCCAACACACAAGTCACGAATCTACACATGGTATAACCTTCAGAGCACTACCATTCCAAAAAAAAAATCTTCTTCAATGATCATCGTTGTATTCCTATTATCTTTCACCAATAATTGTTTCCTTTACAAAAACCCTCATAAGGCCACCGTATTCTAAGTATTAGGAGCCCTACCTTTTCGCCACAATAGTTGATAAGTCACGCAATTTGAAGGATGGAGGGAAACGTTAGAAAAGGGTAAGAGAGAAATTACATGAATGAAAGGAAATGTAAAGAAAGAAGTAAAAGAAGGTAAAAAGATGAACAAGAATAAAAGAAAATGTAATAAGAAGAAAGATGAGATGCGATAGCAGGTTGAGGAGGATGGAAGAATTTCTCCACTAGAAAGGACTTCCTCTCCTGCTGTTGAATGTACATGGTTGGAAACAAGGGCCCACGAAAAGGCTGGACAAGAAAAACTTGGGCCCTTGGAAAAAGGAATGAAAGCGATGAAGTTGGAGAATAAGATGTATAGGGAGTTGGAGAAAGAAACAGTGAAAGAATTGTTGTAAGGGGAAGAAGCACCCAATCACAAGGGGGAAAGAGAGCTATTATTAAGAAATCCCTTGCAAGCAGAGGAAAGTGAAAAGGAGAGTGGATCCCATAAAGAAGAAGAAGAAAACCCACTCACCTAAACTGCTTCCAAAGCCAACTCCCCTTAAACATATTACACTTCAACTCCCTACAACTCTACTACGACAACTTCCTCTTCTCTAATCCAAACCAACCAACCCGCAAGCTAAAGCACCTACTTCCACCCACTTTAAAAATCTTAATTTCATCTTATGTAATTTTTATTTCTTTTTATTTATGTCCTTTTGAATGAAAGTGACAACTTTTGATGTACTCATTAAGTGTTTAATCTTTCTTGTCACACGTCTAGCTCCCTGCCTTGTAGCATTCTAATTTTCCTTTATAATTCAATGACACTTCAAGGAAATAAAGTTTCATTTGTTATATATGTGTTTAACTTGTTAAGGAACCTTACTTAAAAAATATTTCTATAGTTTATTAAGCCAAGCAAGCTTTACCTCATACCACTCTTGTAAAAAATTTCTAAAGACTAATCTCATCATTCATTTTTAGTAATGAGGCCTTTGCTAACCTCTAAATTTTATGGTGTGCGAGATCCACTCTAAAATTTTGGAATCTTTTCGAAAAACCTCTCAAGGCAAGCAAAAGAAAGGCGTTTTAACAAAAGTTAAACCTAAGCCAAAAGTGAAAAAACCTTCTAAAAGCTGGTATTCATTGATTTAATTAAAATAACAACTCTTATGTTGTCTCCTCTTGCAAAAATAAGAAGCAAAGCTTCAAAAGTAAAAATTTAGAGACTTGAGTAATACGAGGCGATAAGAGTGACATTTGAGTTGAGAAACAGACTCATAAAAGTGCCTATGATTTTTCACTCAATGTTAAATCCAATGTAAATATAATAATAAAAATATATTTTTTGTAGATTAAAGGGATTTGAAACATTTTCGAAATTTTAGCCATTTCTGAAGTTGAAAATAAGATTTACTGTGGAAAATGAACAAAGATATTTTGAGTACTAAGCTTGCCGCATTCTGAACATATAAATATTTTCATAGCAAGAAGTACGAGATGAGAGTAAATCTTAAATAACGAATGAAACTTGCTTGTGTTTTGAGAAGTGTTGAAACGCAAAGAAATAGGTGAATATTTAAGGAGGAATGGAGCTTGAGGACAAGCATAATATGGAGCGATTCTTGAGGACAAGGATTATTCTAAATTTGAGGGTGTGATAACGTGCAGAAATGATCATTATTATAGCCCATTTTTATTAGAATAACCAGGTCAAAACACGTAAGAAGATGATCAAAACATGTGACTTATGTTGTAAACGCATAAGTATTTAGAAATACAGCTTGCATAAGTGTCATTCCTGTTTTACACGATTATCATTTTTAAATGTGGGATAAGTGGGAAAAGAAGAAATGAGCAAATCACACAGGATATCTCGTACAAAGGCTACACGATGGAAAGTAGCTTGGCGATCAAGAACCCCAAATAAGGAACCACGATATCACGTAAGGAAAGCTCACTAGAAGACAAGCATGGTAGTTGGGATGATGTGACCTCACATGGCCATATGACAGAGCTGACACACTTATAGGAATAGAAATTTCCCTCTGAAAAGTAACCTATACAAACAAGTATCCTATACAAACACTTCGTGTTCACCAAGAAGAGAGAGGCCCAAATAGGCCAAAGGAGGTCTGGATAGACCTTGAGAAAGAGTCTGAATGGGCTACTTAGATAATGTGTAGCTGTGATGGAGAAGAAGGTTATCTATATGTTCATCCTCTAACTTGTAATAGTGATTCATTTTCTCTGCCTTCCATTTGTTGTTCCTTTATATTTCATACTTCAAGTATATATCGTATATAGGTCTATGACCCACTTTCTTTGTAGTTTTATACAAACATAGCCTTTCAATCCAACATTTGTCTTCTTTCAACAGGTCAACGTGTTATTAGTAATCTAGGTAGATGATAGGTCATGATAAGAAGAGTCATTTATAAATTTACACATGTTAATTGTGCTATTGTTATTGCTTTGTCAGCATAAGTTGCTAACTACTCGAGAGGAAAAGTAGTTAAATTCTAATTAGTGTGCACGAAGAGAAACTTTTTACCTTTTCATGAGAGTATTTTTAACATTTGTACCTTAAAAGGAGGACAAGTGTGGACAATAGATACTGAGAGGTAGCAATTCTTAATCACAAAATGCTAAAGAATTCATAAGTGGTCTCTTCTTGATATAACTCATGTAACCATATTTGGACATATGGATATCTGAAAAGTAGTCATGTATGATGTATATGACTTCGAGAGAAGATGCCTTCACACGGACATTCAAATGGTTGCACATGGACATTCCTGCCTTCACTCCCTTCATACAAGATGGACGCATTATTATACCTTTTTCTTCACTTCGCCTTATAGACTCTCGTCGTGTAATTAGAAATTCTTACATTTGTTATTCTTTGATTATTTAGACTCCCTAAATGAAGAGTAGATCCTAGAACTAATGTTTGTAACAATTCCCTATGTTTGACCCTGGATCACTCAGGTAAACCTACTATTTTGCTTGCACATGGGCAAACAGTAGGAAAACTTGTACTTAACGAGGACTTAGGAATTACGCGATGTAGAGGTACATTGTGAGATTTTCACATGGTATAATCATGACCCATGACTCATCACCTAGAATTGAAGCATTCTTTACACAGAGTTACAGTGGGCGCTGGTTGTACTCAACTTAGTACTAGGACTGGAGAATTCTTATTGTATGTAACGTAATTGTAATACATCATCAAGTCAAGTCATTGAGCTTAATGCACTCATTAGAAATTTTTGTATAGCATGGTTCAATTTTAGACGATGAGTCATAGGGCTTGATCATAGTTATATAAATGCTCACAAAGCACCTCTTCATCACGTGATTCTTAAGTCCTCGTTAAGTACAAGTTTTTCTACTAGTTGTCCAAGTGCAAGCAAAATAGTAGGTTTACTTGGGTGATCCAGGGTCGAACACAGGGAATTGTTTTAGACATTGGTTCTAGGTTCCACTCTTCATTTAGACAAATTGAAAGAATTAAAGAATAACAAATGTAAGATTTAGGAAATCTTTAATGCAATGTGAAGAGAAAGGTAGTAAAGTGTTTCTAATTTGTATTAGGAAATAGAAGACAGGAATGTCCACATGATATCTTATAAATAAGTAGGGAGATAACCTTGACGCGACATAACTTACTAAGACACACTTGTGATTAAGGAAACTTCTCTCGAATGCATATATGCCACACATGACTGTTTTTCAAAGATCTATATAACTAAGTATGGCTAGGTGAGCTACGTCTAGAAGAAACAACTCATTCATCGTATGATATTTTTTGATAAGGACTGCTACCTCTTGATAGCTACTGCTCATACTTGTCCTCCTTTCAGGATCCAAATGTTAGAAATACTCTCACAAAGAGACGAAGTCTCTCTTCATGCATTCTAATCAAGTTCTAGCTACTTTTCTCTCTTGGGTAGTTAGCAACTTATGCTGGCCAAGCATTCACAAAAGCACAATTAACACGTTAAGCTTCATAAGCGACTCATCTTGTTGTGAACTATTACCTACCCTAACAATGGATAACACGTTGACTTGCAGAAGATGGAGGGAAAATTGATTGGATGACTATATTTACATGAACTTAATAAAGAATGTAAGTATAGGTTTATACCAAAGATGTACAATATAAGGTATAAAATATAAATGAAAACAATAAAAATGGCAAGAAGAGAAAGTGGATCGCTATTACAAGTTAGATAATCAGCACCTACTACTATTTTCTTCATTTTGATTGCATATTCTTTAGGTATCTTTCTCATGTTCTCTCTCTCTCTCTAGACAGACTTTCTTGGGCTTATTCGGGCCCCCTCCTCTTTTGGCCAGGATAAAGTACTTGTATAGAGTGCTTTTCGACAGGAAAATTCTATTCTTTTGAGTATGTCAACGCTATCATCTGACCTTGTAAAGTCACATCATTCCAACTACCATTCTTATCTTCTTGTGAGTTTTTCTCGTGTGATGTTGAGGTTCATCGTCTAAAGTTGATAATCGCCAAGCACAATCCATCGCATTGCCTTTGTTCTAGATGTCATGTATGAGATGCTCCTTTCATCTTTTCCCACTTGTCCTGCGTTTAAACATGATAACCGTGTTAAACAAGGATGACACTTATGTAAGCCATAATTCTAAAATTTATGTGTTTACAACATAAGTCATGCATTTTGATAATCTCCTTATGTGTTTTACCTTATTATTCTATTAGAAAGATCATACTAATAGTCATTTATGTATGTTATCAAGCGCATTACGCGCAGTGACCTGACTTGGTGACGTATTGCATTTGCGTTATACACACACAAAACCATTAAGTCCTATTCCAACAACCAGTTTCATATTATTTTGATAACTCAATATAATTATTAGTAATGTCAATAAGAAAATGGGTTTTGATTGAGATCTCAATTCATCAATTTTTCATTAGTTCAGCACACATATCAGAGGGATTATTAATTTCTACATTCCAAAAATGTATATTGTTTATAGGAGTTTGTTGTAAACTTTGTTTATTGTAGCAAAGTAACACAAACTTCATGACAAAAGTTTCATAATTTAAAAATCTATAAAATGGCTCTCTTTTAGGTAATATTTAAGAACCACGAAAAGTAGGATATTGTCACCAAGTTACTAGAACACAATGTTTAAGTTGGTTTTGATAACAAAAACCGAAAGGTTGTAGTCAAAACCAAACCATATCCAAAAAAAATAATACAAAGTAGAATAAATAAAACAAATTTCCCCTCCTTAGAGAGATGACTTTAGTTAGCTTTACAAGTTAAAAATACAACTAAGATTTATAATAAAGAATACAAAATATAAAGGCCAAAACAAAAGAAAAGGAAAGTTTTCAAGTTGCAGATTCATGACTTCCATCCTCGAATAAAAAATGTCCCAACGTTCAACAGCAAGAGAAACATCAGAACTGTAACACCCCGAGGTCTAAGGTAATTATTTTTAATTAAATTGCCTTATTACTTAAAGATTTTAAATTTTGTAGTATTAATTTAGTACACTTAGTGTGAAAGGAAATTGACCTATTGAAAAAAATAGGGGGGGGGGGGGGGGTTGAAGGAGGAAAAAGAAATTTGAGGGTAATAATAGTAATGTATTATTATTATTATTATTATTTTATTATTAATATTGAAAAAATATTTCCCTTCCCTCTCGCCCCCTCCCCCACCTTTACTTTTTCCTTCTGCCCTAGCTACAGCCACCGGCCACCTTTCCCCTTCTTTTTTGTTCACCTGCAGATGTCGTCGCCTAAGCCCCTCCGTCCACGTACAGCCTCGTAAGGTTCGACCATGAGGCCTTGCATATTCCTTGATGATTCACGTGAATCGATGCCAAGCTCCTGATCTAGGTTGCCCACCGTCAAGGGACGTTCCGCACCGCCCAGACTTCGTCGCCGGTAACCATCGAGCAAGCTAAAGTCGATCGTCCCTTCCAGCCATGCATTGAGTCGACGTGGTTAGCCTCCACGCCTATAAGTCACACCCAGCCATCCCCTTGCTGAGCTGCTCACTATTATTCGATCCATTCTTCGTTGCTCTGATCTTCATACGTCGATTACTCCTATTCGGAACCACTGCCACTGCCTTATTGTAAGATTGTTTGGTAGTGAAAAAGTTGTGAAATTTTGTAGTTGTTCCATAACTATCTTAGGTGTGGTTCTTGGGATTTAATCTTGAAATCGTTAATTGATTTTTGAAGGTATTGAAGGTACCGCTTAAATTCCTTGGGTTTTTGCAATAAGCTTTGTTGGAGTTTGATTCTCCACTTCTTGAATAAGTTATAGAACTTTCATATAGGGTAACTTGAATGAATGAAATTATTTAGAAGGATGTTGATTTATGTTGTTATGTTTAGGATTGGGCTATTGGAATTGGTTTGATTGAAGAACTTTTATAAAAGTGAGGTAAGGGGCTCCTACTACTAGACTCTACCTTAGGTTTGAATGATGTTAACTGTATGGATATCTCTGAACTTTAGTAGACTTAATGATGAGTGCGTACTGTGGTTGACTGAAATATGCATATAGGGATGTAGATACGTTGATAAATGTTGAGTATGGTTGTATGATATGCATAAAAGTAGACTTGATGATGAATGTAAGCTGTGGTTGATTGCGATATTATATATATGGGTGTAGATATGACGACAATTGTAGATTGTGGTTGTTTAAATGGGCAAATGTGAATTTGTTGACTGTCGTTTAGTTTGGATGAATGACATACTAAGGTATAGACAGTGTACTTGTGAACTGAGTAGGGCGTTATAAATACATAGCTTGATTGTCTGATGTGGTTATGCTATCGACTGGCACTGTGATAGGATTGAGTAGATTGATTGTTAGTGCGTTACACTGAAATGATTAAATGATGGAATAATTTGACTGTACTAAGAATGAACTGATTAAATGTTTATACCTAACTGAGGGGAAATTGTTAGCTTTGATATTGGGTAGCATGCCTTGCAAGTATCCTATGGGATCGCCACATGTTGTGCATCCTTCGAGAGCACTAGACTGATATGTGCTTCCTGCAGAGCACTAGACTGATATATATGTCCTGCAAGGCATTAAACTAATTATGTGTGTTCCTACGGGATCACAAGACTGATAAAGTGTAGAGTACCCCCTTCAATAAGAAGTTAACAGTTTTAAATATTTCCCCTAACGGGACCAGTAGTGGGTCTCTTACTGGTATGTTTATACTCATCCTTTTATGTTTAAATTTTTCAGGTAAAGGTAACAAGGGAGGTGGACCGACGAGGGGCAAGAAGGGCAAGAAGGAGTCGTGATTGCCATAGGGGAATGTCCTTCAAACTACTTCTACTGATTGTCTATGTTTTAATTGGTTTTCCTTAGTAGTTGAGACTGTTAGGTGTTTTCTTTTTGTGGTTTAACTTTCTTTTTCGATATTTAAATTGAACTTTCAAACTTTATTTTAATTAGGGCCCAAAATTTTATAAATTTTCTCCTTGTCATTGTGCAGAATTTATCTAAACTTATCCAGTTTTATATTTAAGTATGAGTGTAGTATTCAAATAACAATCTTGGTTTAATTCGAGAACTTGGGTCATTACAAGAACCATCATTAATACTGCAAGAGAAATGCAAATTGTTCTTGCACCATCTGGAAAAAACCATCTGCCACCAACATTAAAAAAAAGAAACTTTTTTTTCATTGTGATCTTGCAAACAACTCAAGCACAAACTCTAAACTGACCTACACTAGTTGAAAAATTGTAGTGAAACTGATGAATAAAGGCAGAGAGAGAATCAAATAGAAGGTAGAAAATACTTGGGCCTAGTTTGATAACAATTTTGTTTTAAGTTTTTTGTAACATTTATGCTTATTTCCTCATACAATAGATAAGAAAACATAAAAACTTAAGTGTGGAAGTTGTGTTTATATGCTTATTTAATTATTAGAAAACAAAAATCAAAGGGGTTATTCAAAGGGGCCTTAATATTTCTGATTTGGTGAAAAAAGAAAATGGCTTACTTGAGAGTAAAGTGTAATAATCATCTAAGAGATCAACATAAGAAAAAGAACAAAGAAGTAGATGAATCTATGATACTACGATATAAGACAGAAACCATCATTGAAAAACAAACTTGGGGAATGAGACATCGATACTACAATATAAGCACTCAATTTAGAGAACCATACAATGACACATTAAAGTTACTCAAAATATGTTACCAAGACAGAAACCACCATTGATACTAAAGCACAAACCATCATTGAAAAAACACACTAATAGTGCATACTAAGACAAATAGACAGAAACCATATAAAGACAAATATAAGGACGTTACCGAGGCAAATATAAGCACACTCATACTGCATATCAAGACAAAAATCATCATTGAAAAAATAATTACTCAACCTCTAATTTCCTTCTCAAACATTTGTTTAAAAAATGGCTGCTTGTTCACTACCCAATTTTCTTTGTTAAGTAATTTAAAGAAAGAATGAACTGTCAGCCACAATACCTAATTCCAAAGGAAAAAGAAGAATTTACCTCATATAAGCTCCAAGCAAAGAAAGTGATGAACATAGAAGACAATTGTTGTAGTGACTAATCTTGTATGCTTAACTTCCCGATGTATGAAATTTGATTGGTACACGTTAATATGTTGTGGCCTATTTCTTTAAATCGACCACACTCATACAATTTCAGTGCTTCATCGACACTTGGAATCCTATTTTTCTTCAGTCGGCCAACTCTTTTGACTACTTTCGAAGGTAAGATAGTCATATGAACATAGTCTTCACTTGTCTTCCAATCTAACTGATTCCTAATTTGATAGACGACCTCTGAATATGCGAGTTGCAAGAAATGTACAAGATGCTTGTGAGACGGTGGTAAAATAAAAAAAATTGTAACTATATATTTGTTAAAACATGTTAAAAATCACTCTAAGCTGCCTAAAACGTAAGTGTGAAAGATACTTATGAAAGGTAGAAATTCGATTTTGGAGCATAATAAAATTTTGGAATGTGCAAGATGTGTAAAAGATAATATGTATGTACTTAAAAGGCTTCCTAAACTTGGGTAAAACACTCAAAAGGACTTAAGAGAGTTAGAAATTCGATTTTGGAACGCATGGTAAAAGTTTATAATGTGTGAGACATGTGCGGGATGTGTGCAAGATAATACATACGTACATAAAAGGCTTCCTAAACATGCATAAAAGGACTCTAGAGGACTTAAGAGAGTTAAAAATTTGATTTTGTAATACATAGTAAAAGTTTACAATGTGCGAGACTTGTGCAAGATGTGTGTGAGACATGTGCGAGATAATATGTTTTTACCTAAAAGGCTTCCTCAACATGTGTAAAAGGATTTCAAAGGACTTAAGAGAGTTAGAAATCCGATTTTGGAATGCACAGTAAAAGTTTAGAATGTACAAGACGTGCGAGTTGTGTGTGAGACATGCATGAGATGTGTGCGAGATAATACATATGTACCTAAAAGGCTTCCTTCTTTTATATTTTTTTTATTAAGCATTATTAAAAAAATGAGATTGAATTAAATGGTACATTTTTTCCGAATGGATTAAATAGAGTTTAATAGCTTTCGTTATATTTTATAAATAGTTTCAATATTTTGCTCTTTTTTAAAATGTCCATTCATATATTGTAATTAATGTTTTGAGTTTTTATTTAATGATTACTATTTTATTATATTAGGAATATATTGCACAATTTTAGCAATGTGTTAGGATTACTCTAACGAGGTTTCCATCTACTCTTTAGTGTCTTTTTTTTTCATACTATTTACTCTTCCTTGTCTGGCATTGTAATCGTTATTCATATCCACTTTTTACTCGTTCTTTTATTACTATATAATTAATGTTGTTTTTGTCTGTCTAATTGTCACACTTTGATAGATGGTTATGTTATTAATTGTCACTTTTCTTTTCAAGTTCATGTTTGAGTGTTGTTTACATGTAAATAATTGTATCTATACATATATATTTCATAGATTATATAGGATATCCTTTGATCGTAGAGCCACACAAGTTGCCATACGCAGGAAAATCATTAATGGTCAACAAGAAAATAGTTTTGAGCGTGAAACATTAATCTTGATATGCATCATATTTCACCCCATCATGCCAAAAATTTTTCAAACAATCCACTAACGAGCTAAATAAATATATACTTCAATTTATTAATTGTTTGGGATCAGATATTAGTGCAGTCAACATAAATTTTTTTTGCTTCATACACAACCATGAACGTAGGTTGTATGTCACTAACATCACTAGCTAACAACTATATGTACTGCTAAGATGTCCATGTGGATTGACCCCATCTTTGGAAAGAGCAAGACTTAGATTTTTAGGTTCTAACCCAAACTCTGGCCGTAAATTGTCTACTTTTTTCTACGATAATGCATCTTTTGGATGTAATAAAATCATTCATTTCTCTTTTTCTGGCATGCCACATCAATAATCTTGATGCTTATTTGCTTCAAAACATTCTTTCAAATCTTAAAATTGGGGAGAAATACTACATGACTTTCACTGAAACATTCTTAATCTCCTTCTTTGAATTTTTAGGAATCTTTCATCATGACATACCATAAGAGGGGCATACATTTGCATCAGAGAGTTCTTTCCTAAACAAGCAACAATAATTTCTACATGCATGAATCTTCTCGTACTTCATTCCAAGAGTACACAAACAATTTTGTTGCTTCATAAGTAGAAGTAGGAATTCCATTAGAAATAGATAAGATGTCATAAATTAATTCTAACAACTCGGTGAAACTCTTATCACTCCATCCAAATTTAGCTTTCAAATTATATAACTTTATCAATGTAGATATTTTGGTAAAATGTTTTACAATTAAGATATAATGGTTTCTTGGCAACATCTAGAACTTTCTTAAAATTTTCTAAATTGTCACTAAAATAATTGTGTGCAACCTCGAGAATTCTAATTCTATCATCAACATCATCCTCATCAAATTTTTCTCTTGCACTACTAAAGACACTTTCATTGTTTCTCTTCATTGGTAGTGATTCCCCACGAAAAATCCATACTTGATAACTCTAATCGATGTCGTTAAAAAATAAGTGATCTCTAATTGTATTCACACCTAAAGTCTTTGCATTTATGCACTTTATGAGGACAAGCCATGACGTTCGACGTCTTCGAATGTTTCAACCCATTTTTAATAAACATCTCAACCTAGAAAGCATAACCAGCTGACATTCTATTTTTTTTCATCCACCACTTACCATGTTGTTAGGGGTGTTCAAAAAACTTGGTAACTCAACCAACCCAAACTACACAACTCAAACCGTGAGGGTTGAGTTGGGTTGGGTTAAATTATATTTTGGGTTGGGTTGGATTAGAGAATTTAAAAAAAAACCAGGTTACTGTGTTTTTATGGGTCGAGTTGATCCAACCTAACCCAGTTTAGAGATATATAATAAAAAAAACCCTAAATAACACCATTTTGCATTTTACCCCACCTCAACACAGACTTCACGACTCGCGCACTCAACCCCCTTCACATTCGCAATCTCGCGGTCATACGTTCCGTCTTCTTCTTTCAATTTCTTTATTGGGCTTTCTCATATGGACTTGAATTGGCAATTAGTGCTCTCTTTATGATCTAGCTTGTGGGGTTTTCTAATTTTTGGATTTTCTTTTGTTCCTTTGCCTTAATGTAACCCTTTTATGAGATTGAATAAGCAATTAGTACTCTCCTTGTTAATTGAATTGATTGATTGTGCGTCATGTTGGATGGTTTTTCTTATTTGAGAACGGAGTTTGTACCCATGTTTTTCCCTACAAGAGAAAGTTGTTATTGTATCTCTTCTTTTGGTTTGGTTTTTCAGTTTCATTTCTTATGTATTTTGTAGAGCAGCCAGAGGTAAAGATTCTAAGTCTTTCCATAGTGTCTCCAGAGAGACCAAATTTAGTTCTTCTCATTCCCGAGGACTTTTGAAAAACAATATAATTTTTTAAAAATAAAAAAAAAACCCTATCAACCTAACCCGATCCAACCTAAATTTTTTGGGTTGGATTGGGTTGACCTTTGAATATTGAACAGGTAGGGTTCAAATTTTGTCAATCCGGTTACTTTGGGTTGGACATATTTTTTCTCCAACTCGGCTTATGTACACACCTACATATAAGATGCAACTTAATATACAAAAAAAAAGGGAAAAAAAAGGAAAAAAAAGGAATAATTAAGTCATCTTAAACTTGTGAACTTAACTATTATCAATAATAATACCTAAAAAGTTGAAGAATAAATATAATCAATAAAAAGTTCTATGTACACCAAAACAACCAAAGGATTAGAACAAATCAAGACTATAAAAGAAGCACGTGTGAAAAAAAAAAGAGATTAAATCTTTACCCACATTCCAAAATCTAACAAGTTTATAAATGTCTCGTGGTTTTCAATTCACATATGAGGAAAAAGGCTAAGCATGAATGGATATTTATGGCTTGGTGGCATAGGAGCCATATGAGAAAAATGGAGTTTATTTTTGTTTCAAAAGATAATTTTTTATTTAAATAATGCTTTTATTCATTCACCTCAAAAATATTAAAATATCAAAGATATTTTGATCTCCATCATAGATGTTTAATGAAAAATATCATGTATTTAAAGAATTAATAAAGTCTAAAAAAAACCTCAACACATTTTAAAATATAAAATTTGTGGATATATTTGGTTTAAAGACAATTTATTAATTAATTTTAAATTGAGAAATTTCATGTATTTATAAAATTTAAGTTATAAAACCCATAAAAAAACACTCCTTCTTCTCCTACTTAAATTTTATATTCATATAAAATTACAAAAACAATTATTTTTTTTGTCATGCATTCTATACTTATGGAAATTCGAAATTAAATAAATAATAATAATAATAGCAAAACAATATGTGAAATAATATAGGTTGTGAAATAATACAAGTTGTAATGACTAACAATATGTGAAATAATATAGGTTGTGAAATAATACAAGTTGTAATGACTAATAAAGTCTAATTAATTAATATCAAACCTAACTAACCAACAGTAAACAAAAATTTAACAAAAGTTAAATTAAACTAAAATGTTAATGACATGGCCAATTGATATGAAATTCTGTCATTCACACAACAAAATCGATGAACAATAAACAAAAAATTAAATAAACAAATCCAAATTAAACCCTAAATCAAAATAAATTTGATAAAACATTAATCACCAAATCAAAATTACCTTTGAGACCTTAATTTGGAGAAAAAAAAACTCTACGCGGCATTTTTAACCCTCTCAATTGACAACAAATTGAGCAGATGAGAAGATTGTTTTTACCGTAAAAAAAAGAAAATCTAACTGTACCCTTTTCCGACAAAAAATCTCAACATACTTTCCTCTCTCCCATTTTTACGATAAAGAAAAGAAAATCTCCAATTTTTATGGTAAAGGAAAGAATATCTAGTCTACCTTCCTTGAAAGAAAATTTGCCCCTTTTAAATTTCGATCCTCTTTGGATTTTTTTATAGGAGAATGAGTTAGTTGCTTTTTTTAAGTGGGGAAAAGTCACATGTAAGTGAAGAAGGTGGGGAAGAGGAAAAGGGAAAAAAATCGTTAGCGAGAAAATTGGGAGAGTTGTAGAGAATGTAGTTGAGAGAAAATAGGATGGGGAAACGTGAAATTAAAGGGTTTTTTTTTGTTTTTTTTTTGTTTTTTTCTTTATTTTTTAGTTTTTCTTAAAGAGTTAAATTCAAATACAATTATCATTTATAAAAATAAAATAAACAAATAAGTAAAAAAATATTAAGAATATAAAATAAAGAACAAAATAATGTATCTCCATATAAGTTTTTTTTTTATTTTAGTTTTCAAATTTTGACTTTGATTTTAAGAATATTGATAAAATGTTAGACAACAAAGCACAGTACTTAAGGTAAAAGGGAAGCTTTTAACAAGTTTATAAGGGAAGCTTTTAAGCAGAATACTTAAAAATTGCAGTGTGCATGGATGCTAAAACATTATTGTCATCCATCTGACCTAATGTGTCACTGTCTGGCCAAGGAATTTACATGAATATGGAGCTGGAAACCATATAAAACATTTGTTGTATGCCTGTACCCTTTTACTTTGAAGAAATAATCTCGAAAAAGAGTTAAAAATAAAAATCCATACATGCAACAAAAATATTAAAAACAGTTATCCCAAATCATTGACACTAGTGATCAAAATTTCACCAATTTCAGTTCAGACAAATTCAAGTTATTTGACTCTAAGAATCATTATCTGAATGCTAATAGGCAATATCTACTTTTTCCTAATCCAAAGGAAGCCTCAGCATCCAGGAATAGTAAATAGTTGAAGTTGTGGGAAATTAACAAAATCCCAAGAGAAGTTCGTTTTAGCCTTCCTTTCAAATGAGAAATAAATTTAATAACAGAGAAAAAAATAGCTACAGAAGGGCAGTCCTTATAGTTAAAGTTGAAGACATGATTCCTTTCCTTCTTATTTTCCAATTTTTTTAACACACTTTGGAGCACAACTTAAAATCACAACTGCAAAACTCACAATCGTATGTCTCAATCAACTAACAAACAAATCTCAAATTAAAACCATCCACAACTATTAAACATAAACTTCTAACCATCATTATGACATATAATCCCAAAAGAGAGAAGTAATTAGATTTTTTTAGGAGACAAGTAGTTAAAAGCGTGAGGAAATTAAAGAGATTGGAAAGGGAAAGGAATACACGTACGGGAAGAAACATAGAGTTTGAACAACAAAAGAGAAAGATACGCTAACTTTCTTAAAATTTTAAGAACATTTCTACGGCTAAGTGTTTGAAAGGTATTATAAAACAAGAATCCTTAATAGGCTGTTTGGATTGAGGTAATAAGGATGGAAATAATATTGCCAGGAATAATTTATGCCTGGGAATATAATGCATGAGAATAAGATGTTTGAGAATTTAAATATGTTGTGCAGGAAATGTTATGATCACGATCGTTTATCCTAGAATCTTCTACACGATTGTTTAGCTTTCTGTACGATCGTTTAACCTCTTACGTGTTCATTTAGCTTTCTAAATGATCATTTACCCTCTTACGTGATCGTCTATCTTTCTATACAATTCTTTACTCTCTTACGCGATCGTTTAGCTTTCTACCTTCAAACAATCATTTACTTCTTACACAATTGATTATCTTTCCATACAATCGTTTAAATTCCTACACGATCGCTTATTTTTCTATACGATCATTTAACCTAGATCTTATAGGGTCATTTAGTTTTTTAAACGATCGTTTAGCTTTCTAGCTTCAAAAAAACGTTTATTTCTTATACAATCGGTTAACTTTTCATACAATCTACACGATCGTTTAACAAAATACTCCTTCAAACTTAATGTAAACATAATGATAATGATTTTGAACAAATCATTCAAATTAAAAATGAATTTAATGTAACGACCCAACTCTTCTATCTACGTCGAAGTGATTAATTTTGACAAGACACCTTGATTGACATAAAATATATTAAAATTCATTTGAAATCATACGATCAAAGAAAAACTTAAGTTCGGGCTCTGTTTCAAATAAACAAAGTTTTAAAAGTATAATTTACAAAACAATAGTTCCAATTCAGTCTAAAAAACTTCCAAACAGTCTCGTGTACTAAGAAAAATAAGAAAACATAAACATTCAACGAAAGCGGTTTGAGGACACCCCCTATGGCAATCATGGCTCCTTCTTGCCCCTCGTCGGTCTGCCTCCCTTGTTACCTTTGTCTGAAAAATTTAAACATAGAAGGGTAAGTATAAACATATCTAGTAAGAGACCCACTACTGGGCTCGTTAGAGGAAAATAAACTGTTAACTTCCTATTGGGGGTACCCTGCACAGTCACAGTCTTGTGATCCCGTATGATACACATAATCTGTCTAACGCCCCGGAGGACGCATAAATCAGTCTAGTGTTCTACAGAAACACGTATCAGTCTAATGCTCTGAAAGGATGCACAATCAGTGGTAATCCCGTAGGAGTATGCTCCCGAAGGATGCAAGGCACACTATCCAATAGAAAACTAAAAATTTTCCCCTTAGTCCATTCTAAACATCTTAACAGTCATTCATAGTACAGTCAAATTTCCTCAACACATAATCCCTTCACAAAATGCCCTAACAGTCATCTTATTCTACCGTAGCCTAAAGTTAGTCAGTAACATATCAACACATTAGTCAAACTAGCTAAATAATCATAACATCCCCTCAGTTCACTAGTACACAGTCGTACTTTGGATAACTTACACTCAGTCTACACAACAGCCAACAAATTCACATCCACACTTTATATAAGCAACATCTACAAATTTCAGTCATTTCAACATCCATATATATATATATATATAGCTCCAGTCAAACACAACATACATACAATCTCAAGTCTATTTCAATATATACATATCATATCTGACATCTATCCTCAGTTTAGAGACAAACATACAGTCAACATATCCTACTTTATAGGTGAGTCTAGTAGAAAGTCTCTTACCTCAAAGTTACTCAAATTTTTCGAACAAACAATATCCAACGAAAGACACCTAACCATAAGGATATGAAACTCAATTATTTTCATAATACGTACTCCCACTCAATTTTCTCAATGTAAATTCTAGCTTACTAAGATATTAACGAACTGAGCTCCCACAATCTATAATTAGGTTGTAAATTCCAGGGACCCAACGTTACTTTCAACACCTTCAAGAATCAATCAACCATTTAACTAATTATTCCAACCATAATGCTTGAACAAAATTTAGAAACAACTGCAACCCAACTTCAATTTCATCAATAAAACTTGAACCATTCACAATAACGATAGAGGTAGCAACGATCGAACCTAAACGAAGAAGAGTTTGCAAAATGGATCCAGCAGTTGGCTTGGAGGAGAAGCTTGGCTTGATTCGTGGTTGGAAGGAGCGGCGCGCGACTCACGACAGCTTGCACGAAGATAAGCGGTGCGGACCTATGTGCGGCGCAGCAAGAGGCTTGAGTCTTGAACGGCTGCCGCTTCCATCGAGCAATGTCCCTGTTTTCCTGATGTGGAGGCTCGAGCGGATGGTAACGTGTCATTGCGACGAAGAAAAACAAAAGGAAAGGTCAAGGGCAATCGATTGCGATGGAAAAGAGTTGTGGTGGCTAGTTTCGCCGAACAGAATAGAGAAGAGTGAAGGCTGCAGCGCTGGGCTAGGGCAAAGGAAAAGAGAAGAAAAACTGGAGGGGGGTGATGCACGCGGGAGGAAGAAGAGAAAGGAAATTTATTATTATTATTATTATTATTCATAATAATAATTAATAACAATAATAATATATTATTATTATTACCTTTCCAATACTATTTTTTCTCAATCACTTCTTTTCTTTTCCATCAGATAAAATTATTCTCTTCCAAGCTAAAAGAAGTAAAATACCCAACAAAATTTAAAATCCAAAAAATAAAGCAATTTAATTAAAATTAATTACCTTAGAGTTTGGGGTGTTACATTCTTTCCTCCTTAAAAGGGTTTCATCCTCAAAAGTTCTAATCCTGGAACAAGTCTGGGTAACGAGCTCTCATATCATCTTCCCGCTCCTACGTTGCCTCTTCAACTTGGTGATTTTTCCATAATACTTTTACCAATGCAATCCCTCTATTATGAAGCATCTTCACCTCTCTAGCCAAAATCTCAACTGGTTGTTCTACGTAGCTAAAATTCTCATCAATCTCTAGTGGTTCATAGTCCACCACATGAGATGGATCTGCCACATACTTCCTCAACATCGAAACATGGAAAACATTATGAACTGCGGAGAGAGATAGTGGCAATGCCAAAGGATACGCCACAACACCAATTCTTTCTAAAATCTCAAACGGTCCAGTGAAATAAGGACTCAACTTCCCCTTCTTTTCAAAACACATAACACCCTTTATAGGTGCTACCTTCAAGAACACTTTGTCTCCCACATCAAACTCAAGATCTTTCCATCTCACATTAGCATAACTTTTCTGTCTACTTTGCACTATTTGCATACATGCTCTAATCTTCTGAATATCCTCATTAGTAGACTGAACCAACTCAGGACCCATCAACCTCTGTTCACCAACCTCACTCCAACAAACAGGGATCCTACAGCATTTACCATACAATGCCTCAAATGGTGTCATACCAATAGTAGCTTGAAAGGTGTTATTATAGGCAAACTCCATCAAATGCAAGTGAGAGTCTCAACTACCTGGAAACTCTAACACACAAGCTCGTAGCATATCCTAAACTTGGTTCAAACATTTAGTTTGACCATCAGTCTATGGGTGAAAAGTTGTACTGAAATCTAACCTCGTCCCATGGCAGTCTGAAGTCCCTTCCAAAACTTGAAAGTGAAACGTGCATCTCTGTTAGAATTAATCGATACAGGTACTCCGTGCAGTTTCACAATATCAGTCAAGTACAATTGTGCTCACTTACTAGCAGTATAAGTGGATTTTCCTGGCATAAAATGTGTTGATTTAGTAATCCTGTCTACAACAACCCAAATCACTGTATAACCCTTCAGGGATCTTGGCAGCCTTGTAATAAGATCCATGGACATATTCTCCCACTTCCACTCAGGTATACTCAAAGGTTACAACAATCCTGCTGGTTTCTGTCTAGGTGCTTTAACCTGCTGACACACCAAACACCTACTAACAAACTCTACTACTTCTCTCTTCATATTACGCCATCAATACACTCGTTTTAGATCCTGATACATCTTTGTACTACCAGGATGCATGGAAAATTGGGAACTATGGGTTTCATTCAACAAATGATTCTTAAATGTAGTATCTGCTGGCACACATAAGCGTCTCTCATACAAAAGTCCACCATCAGAGGATATGAAGAAGCCATCAGCTTCCCTGGCCCAACAAGGCAACGCTTTACAATCAAATAAGGATCATCCTTCTGAGCATCAATAATCCTCTGTCTCAAGGTTGGTTGCATTGTTAAATGAGCTCATTGTGAAGTAATTGTCCCTACTGATACTGCAATCTCAGCTCTTTCAAAATCTCGGTGTAAAGGGGCCTATCAAATAATAAGTGCTGCTGAATGTGATACTTTTCTACTAAGAGCATCAGCTACCACATTCGCCTTACCTGGATGGTACAATATCTCAAAGTCATAATCTTTTACTAACTCGAGCCATCTTCGCTGTCTCATATTTAACTCCTTCTGAGTGAAGAAATATTTCAGACTCTTATGGTCAGTAAAGATCTGTATCTTTTCACCATACAGGTAATGTCTCCAAATTTAAGTGCAAAGACTATTGCTGCCAACTCTAAATCATGTGTAGGATAGTTTTGCTCATGACTCTTCAACTGACGAGAGGCATAAGCAACCACTTTACCCTGCTGCATTAAAACACAACCCAGTCCTTTCTTAGAAGCATCACTGTAGATCACAAAACTTCCAGATCCATCTTGCACTGTAAGGATTGGTGAAGTAACAAGTCTTTGCTTAAGGTCCAGGAAACTACTCTCACATGTTGGGCTCCAAACAAAAGGAGTCCTCTTCCTTGTTAACTGAGTCAAGGGAGTAGCTATACGAGAGAAATCCTTCACAAACCGCCTATAATAACCTGCTAACCCCAAAAAACTACGAACCTCACTAACTATAGAGGGTCGAGACCAGCTGATAATAGCTTCAATCTTTGCAGGATCCACAAAAACTCTCTCACTAGATACCACATGACTAAGGAAAGCTACCTGCTTTAACCAGAATTCATTATGCAAATGCTCTTCATGTTCATTCTCTGTCTTAGAGTAAACCAAACTATCATCAATAAAAATTATAACAAAACTGTTTAAGAAATCTTTAAACACTATGTTCATTAGATCCATGGATACAGCAAGTGCGTTTGTAAAACCAAAAGACATTACAATGAATTCATAATGTCTATACCTCGAACGAAAGGCGGTCTTAGGAATGTCACTGCCTCTAATCCTCAACTGATGATAAGCTGAGCATAAATCAATCTTAGAGAATACAGTGGCTCCTTGCAACTGATCAAATAAATCATCAATCCTGGGTAGTGGATACCTGTTATTGACTGTTACTTTATTAAGTTCCCTATAGTCAATGCAAAGACGCATCAACCCATCCTTTTTCTTCACAAAAAGTGATGGTGCTCCTCAGGACGACACATTAGGTCGAATAAAGCCCTTATCTAATAACTCCTGTAACTGTACCTTTAGTTCTTTCAATTCAGCTGGAGCCATACGATATGGGGCCCTAAAAATGGAAGCGATACCTGGCTCCAACTCAATAGCAAAATTGACTCCCTATGAGGCGAAAGCCCTGGAAGGTCATCTGAAAACACATTAGGGTATTCCCTCACTACAGGCTCTGATGTCAAAGAAATTTCAGCTTCCTTGGTATCCACCACACTGGCCAAAATACTCCAGGTACCCTGGTTGAGTAGCTTACTAGCTTTTATAGCTGAAATTACCTTAGGCTGTACCACAGTCCCTACCCCTTTAAATTTAAAACTAGGCTCGGTAGGGGGATTGAACATTACCTCTTTGCAAAACAATTAATACTAGCATGATTAGCTTTTAGCCAATCCATCCCTAAAATCACATCAAAATCACGTATATCCAGCACTAGTAAGGTTACATCCAACACATGACTAGCTATCTCAATCTGGCATGCTTTAATCTTTTCCTTAGACAACATAATTTTTCCTGACGGTGTAGACACTGACAACACATATTCTAAGGGCTCCACTTCTAAACATGCATGTGTTACAAAAATCGACGATATAAAAGATTGAGAGGAACCAAAGTCAAACAAAGTTAAGGCAAAATGTCCCAACACTGATAGCGTACCTGTCACAACTGTGCCAGCTCTCTCAGCGTCAGATCTACTAGTGGCAAATACCTTGCCCTGCTGTGGTGCTCTCACCCCCTGACTACTTTACCCAATTTCAGTAGATCTCAAAGGACAACAATCGGCTGTATGCCCCTCTCTCCTACACTTGAAGCAAATCCTGATCCCAAATAAGCAGCGACCTAGATGGCGCTTTCCATAAGTGTTGCACAACGGTTTTTCTCTGGTACCCTCACTGCCCCAATGGGAGTCTACTAGAAATGGCAAAAATTCCCACCTGACCTCAAGTTCCTCTAAGGAACTTCCACCAACTTCTGATCCACTTTCCTCTTCTGACCAGATAATGCTCCCTTATCAGTATTCTTTGATTGAACCTCATCCTTATGAATACTCGTGTCCACTGCCAGATGCAGTGCCTCAGCCTGGGTGGATGGCTTAAGTGCTCGCAAAGCCTCTGATCTCATCCCTCAATCCTCTAGCAAACCTAACAGCTCTGACCTGCTCATTACCAACAAGTTCAGGGGCAAAACATGACAGAATATCAAACTCCTGATTATACTCCTCAATTGTCATCTCTACTTGCTTTAATTCTAAGAACTCTTGGCTTTTTGCATCTCTAAGGTTAGCAGAGAAGAACTTGGTATAAAAGCAATCTTTGAACTGGTCCCAAATAATCTGATTCAAATTTCCACCCAACATTCGTATAGTGGACCTCCACCAAATAATGCTCCTATCCCTGAAAAGAAAAATAACACACTACACCTTATGTTCTTCTAGACACCTCATATAGTTAAAGATGGTCTCCACAGAGGACAACCACAACTTCACCTTAGTCAGATCCTCTAGTGATCCATCAAAAGTCTGAAGATCATACTTCCTAAAATCTCTTAAGTGTTTAGCTTCAGCAGAGAGCTGATCTGTTGCTGTTGTATAGCCGGTCCCTAAGAAAGAGGAACTATTGGTGTAGGAGGGACTACTGGTGTAGGAGGAACTATTGGTGCGACTGAACTGCAGGTGCAGGCTGATTTTGAGCCATAGTAGCAGCAAGGAGTCGCTGCAAATCTCTACTCCAGGTAAGCAGATAAAGCAGCCAAATCTGTGTGAGTCACAGGTGCACCAGGAACATGCTGGTCAGCTTGGCCCTCAGCAGGCTGACGACGCCTTGCTCCTCTACCTTGGCCTCGGCCTCTAAGACCACCCCTACGCACATCTCTCTTTGGCACCATATTCCCTAATGTCCACTAAAAATCCTTTTAGTCCTAATAACAACGTACTTCACACAGACTAGTTTAACTTAGGCAAGGCCATGCTAATAAATCGATATACATAAAGCATTAAAGCGTACCTGACGAGTGACAAAAGATCGTGTTAGCCATAGGGACACAAACATAGACTTATATCATAAGTCAGTCTACAAAACCTAAAACTTAGGCTCTGATACCAATTGTAACGACCCAACTCTTCTATCTACGTTGAAGTCATTAATTTTGACAAGACACCTTGATTGACACAAAATATATTAAAATTCATTTGAAATCATACGATCAAAGAAAAACTTAAGTTCAGGCCCCATTTTAAATAACCAAAGTTTTAAAAGTATAGTTTACAAAACAATAGTTCATGAACCCAATTCATTCTAAAAAACTTCTAAACAGTCTCATGCACTAAGGAAAACAAGAAAACATAAACAATCAGTGGAAGCGGTTTGAGGACACCCCCTATAGCAATCACGACTCTTTCTTTCCCCTCGTCGGTTGGCCTCCCTTCTTACCTTACCCTGAAAAATTTAAACATAAAAGGGTAAGTATAAACATACCTAGTAAGAGACCCATTACTGGGCCCATTAGGATAAAATAAACAGTTAACTTCCTATTGGGGGTACCCTGCACAGTAACAGTCTTGTGATTCCATAGGATACACATAATCAGTCTAACATTCTGAAGGATGCATAAATCAGTCTAGTGTTCTACAGAAACACGCATCAGTCTAATGCTCCCGAAGGATGCACAATCAGTGGTAATCCCGTAGGACACCTGCAAGGCACACTATCCAATAGAAAGCTAACAATTTTCCCTCAATCCATTCTAAACATCTTAACAGTCATTCATAGTACAGTCAAATTTTCTCAATACATAATCCCTTCACTTAACGCCCTAACAGTCATCTTATTCTACCTTATCCCAAAATCAGTCAATAACATATCAACAAATAAGCCAAACTAGCTAAATAGTCATAACATCCCCTCAGTTCACTAGTACACAGTCGTACTTTGGTATAGCTTACACACAATCTACACAACAGCCAATAAATTCACATCCACACTTTATATAAGCAACATCTACAAATTTCAGTCATTTCAACATCCATATGTATATATGTATAGCTTTAGTCAAACACAACATACATACAATCTCAAGTCTACTTCAATATATGCATATCATATCTGACATCCATTCTCAGTTTAGAGACAAACATACAGTCAACATATCCTACTTTATAGGTGAGTCTAGTAGAAAGTCCCTTACCTCAAAGGTACTCAAATTTCTCGAACAAACTATATCCAACGAAAAAATACTTATCATAAGGATATGAAACTCAATTATTTTCATAATACATACTCCCACTCAATTTTTTCAATGTAAATTCTAGCTTACCAAGATATTGGTGAACCGAGCTCCCACAATCTACAATTTGGTTGTGAATTCTAGAGACCCAACGTTACTTTCAACACCTTCAAGAATCAATCAACCATTTAACTAATTATTCCAACCATAACGTTTGAACAAAATTTATAAACAACTACAACCCAACTTCAATTTGATCAATAAAATTTCAACCATTCACAGTAACGATAGAGGCGGCAGCGATCGAACCTAAACAAAGAAGAGTGCGTAAAATGGATCCGACAGTTGGCTTGGAGGAGAAATTTGGCTTGATTCGCGGCTGGAAGGATCGGTGCGTGGCTCACGGCAGCTTGCACATAGACAGACGTGGTAAGAGGCTCAAGTCTTGAACGATTATCGCTTCCACCGAGCAACGTCACCGATGAGGGAACAGAGGCATTTGACGGTGTTCCTGTTCACCCGAAGTGGAGGCTCGAGCGAAAGGTGACGTGTGGTTGCGGGGAACAAAAAACAAAAGGGCAAGGGCAGTCGATGGAGGCGGAAAGGAGTTGCAGTGGCTGGTTTCGCCGGAAGGAATAGAGAAGGGGGAAGGCTGCTGCGCTAGGCTAGGGCAAAGGAAAAGAGAAGAAAAACTGGGGGAGGGGGAGGGGGTGACGCGTGCGAGAGTTAGAAGAGAGGAAATTATTTATTTATTTATTTATTTTGGAATAATAATAATAATAATATATTATTATTATTATTACATTTCCATTAAAAAAAATGAATTGTCCTATATAAAGGGGTATAATCGGTTAAAAAAAAGTCAAAAGAATTCTCCAGCCTGTTGTTTTGCTATAAATCTTAATATTTTGGAGATTTGCTATTTTTTAGTTTGTTGTCTAACATTTTTCCATTCTTATGGTTATCTCTAAAAAATTTCAAGCTAGTAGGGTTGTAAATGGGTTTGATTGGTAGACATTTTCAATCCAATCCATATTTTCAGGTTAGTTAGGTTGCCAACTCAAATGAAGTTTTCAATCGAACCTGTAAAATATGAGTTGGATTATCGGGTTGTATTGTTGTTATTATTTTTTTGTTTTTAAATTTTAATATTTGTAAATGAAAATTGTCGAGCATAAATTAAATATGTTCCGCAGCAAGTTAAGCAAAAAAAAAAACTCTCGAAACTCATAAGATTGTTTAACGTAACTTTTATTAGATAAATAATATATATATATATATATATATATATAATTTAAATTAATTTGGGTTGGGTTGGGTTGACCCGAATTTTTCAACCCTCCAACCCAAGACCCAACCCAAAAAAATCAAAATTTTCAACCCAACCCAACTCACATTTTAAACTAAATCAACTGAACCCTTATATATGGGTTGGATAGTCTGGATAATCGGGTTATTTTTACCCTCCTATTTTCTAGTATGAAGTTTGTTTTAAATTGTTTTTTCGTTTTGCTTTTTAGTTAACTTTCAGAGTTAATTAAGGATGAATCCAAATATGCTTCTCATGGGCTACACCTTCTATCCCACGGACGAAGAATTATTAAGTTTTTATCTCTAACATAAAATAGTTGGGATTTCGTACCTCCAATTATGTTACCCATGATAAACATTTATACACAAGAACCTCCCTAAATATGCTGGTAACAATGTGGATAAATTGATGGTCTAAGATGTTCATTTCTTCACCAATCTTAAGAAGAAAAAATCTCATGTTATAAGGAAAGTTGGTACCAATGAAGCCACATGGAGTGGTACAAGCAAAACAACCAAAGTGTTTTCTCACAATAATACTCTGGTTGGTAGTTTTAAACAGTTTGATTATGAAAATCCTAAAATATTGAAGAAGGTTGATGATCATAATAATAATTACTCATGGTTCATGTATGAGTAGACTCTTCATCCTAATCTTGTCAAAAGGAGTCATATATAATCCTTTTGTATTAAGTATGCTTCGAAAGAAGATTTTAAGACAAGACAAAAGAGCATTATGCACAATAAAACAAACATCATTTTAACTTAATTGGCCAAAAACGACGATGGCAACAATAACGCAATTGGAAGTACATGACAATGATCCAAATCATAAACGCATAAAAGGGGAAGAACAAATTTACATTGATAGAATTGAAAACAATTGTTTCATCGATACGGGACAATTTGTTGAACAACCTTTGAATCTTTAATGACAAACTATTCAGGTGAAATGAAATTGAAGAACCAACAATATCATGATGATGTGAGACTTATTAGTGAATGGTACGTAAAACAATTTATATTTTTATTTAAACCATTTGATGAAATCTTTGTCTTTAAGAAATTTAACAATTTTATTAGTTCACAATGCTCTTAAAAAATATTTTAATTTTTCTTACAGCCCAACAATGCAAATGTAACGGTTGTGGAAAGATATCATACTTCATGAAATATGGTATGTATAAATTAAAACATTTTTATTTTTATATATTATTGATCAAATATTTTCTTCATTTTTTCTTTTATTACAATTGTCTTTTATAGTTTAAAATTTTGTAGATATATGAAATTATTATAATTGTCTTTTATATTATTGATCAAATATTTCTTAACAACATTCTTAACAAAAGACTTTCATTTTTCTTGTAGTCCAATAACAATTGAAATGAAGCACCCTATCAAAATTATTCAACTAAAGATGAAGATACATTATTTGCAAAAAAGGTCGAGATGGCACTTGAGCAACAATGTAACAACGAGACACCTTCATACAAAGGAAAAGATTCAAATCATGATAATGAATGGTAATAGAATGGCCATCAAAGTTTATCACACACATAACATATATGTATGTGAGTTTAATTTGCTATTCATAAATATTTCAAATCGTAATTTTTTATTTTTATTCGTCATTTTTACAAATTCATAATTTTGCAGATATAATGGTGTGCGACATCGATCATTCAACTTGGAACACATATAAGATCTTTCTTCATTTGTATTTTTTTAGTTTATATGAAAAAATGTGTAAATGATAATATTGTGTATAATATTCTTTTTAATAAATAAAATTATTTTTTAAATTAATTAGATGATGTTTTTATTTATTTTTATAAAAAATAATGATATTGATGTGTGCAATATTTATTTATTAACAAATAAACTTTTTATATATTTTATTTATTTATTCACTTGTTGTAATCTTGAAAAAGAGATAGTAAACTATGGTGGTTATTTAAACTATACCGAATTAGTAAATCAAGGTATATATATATATATAGTTGAATATCCTTAACATCTCTAGAAAGAAAAACTAATATATTTTATAATACATATCGAGATATATAAAACTGAACATTTGAGTTTAAAAAAACTTGTCGATAATTACAAATAATAAGAAAGACCGTAGATTAGAATTTGTATGGTTTGATGGTTGGTCAAACATTGTTGGATCAAACTTCTTTTACTTCTCCCACTTATTGTTTGTTTCTATTATATTTATTTTCATACCTAAATTTCATTTAATAAAACAAAGGAAAAAGTCATACGTACACGAAATTTGACAATTATTTGTCCATTCTCAAATTCAAAAGTTATGCATTTTCTTAATTTATGTTTACTTTTTCTTGTTTTTTGATAATTTGTCCATTCTCAAATTCCAAAGTTATGCATTTCCTTTCTAACATTCAACTCTCTAACATATACGAAATTTGACTGTTATTCTCTTTTTAGTTTTTTTTTAAAATAATTGACAAAATAACTAAAAAATAAGATTCATTACACTGAATCTATTACACTTGATTCATTATGAAGTGTAAATATTTTGTCAAACGTTCTATTTTTTACAATTTTTCTATAAAAAAAGTTTATTAATAAAGAAAAAACTCTCTCCTTAATTCACTTTTAAAAACTGGAATGTATGATTCTTTTGATATTTTTTTTTCCATTTCATACTCTTTAGTTTTCAAAACATAAATATTTTGGTGTGACGGTAAAACTGTATATAAATTACTTGGCAATTATAAGAGTAATGTTTACTCATAGTATAATATTATCAAATTTTTTTAATGTGAAATTTTCAATATTTAAATTATCTTGTTTTCTATTTCTTATTTTCTTTCAAGAAACAAGAAAAGTTATACCAAATAGCACAATTTATAAAATAAATTAAAAATAGCATGAAAATAAAATATTTACAAAAATAGCAAATGTTAACCCATCAATTAGTAAAATTTGTTAGAATGTCAAATCTAACATTTAGTTACTATCATAATAGACACTTTCTTATAGTTGCTTAAAATAATAGCAACTAGTAGCTTTCATTTTCTACAAACAAAAACAAAAATTTTAAAATGGCAACGGGATGTTGAATTTATAGTTTTTTATCAATTATTGTGCTATATATTTTATCATTTTTTTGCTTAGATGTCATTTATACAACTTATGTTCTTGAACCAAATATGTTTAGTAATTCGTTTTGAGAAACTAAAAAAGGAATTTTTTTTTATTTTGTTTCTATATATATTGGTGAAACAATAATAATTATTTTGAACACAAAGGGGCCATTTGGAAGAAGGGTTGGGTTATGAAAAGGTTAGGGTTTTGATAAAACTAGTGTTATGATAAAACTAGTTTTATGATAAGAGGTGTTTGGAGGTAGGGTTATGTGAGTAGGTTTATGATAGTATTATGATAAGATGTGTTTAGGGGAAGGGTTAATTATTTGGTTAGTGTTGTGAAGGTTTTTTATTATTTATTATTATTTTTTATCAAATTCATATTTAAAATCCAATACACAAAGTGTATAATTTTTATTTACCAAGTCGCTCGACGTTGCCTGAACAAATTAGTTTAATTTCTCCAACAATAACATCATATTCAACATTATTCGATTAGTCATTACATTTGATTACATTTTTTTTTGTCATGCACCACGTAAAGCGAAAAAGCAGTGCACATACAAATTAGCAAAGAAATAAATTATGTAAATTATAACTTCATTTAATACGAACATTAATAATTGAAACCGAAAACATGAAGTGGAAGATCATTACAAACAGAAGTCAAGTACAGTGAACATATATAAAAGTAAAAAACAATAACGATAAGCAGTGGAAGTACACAAACAATCATGGAGAATCTAGTAGGATCACTTTGCAGTAGTCAAGCTTCTCGTCATCTAGCACTTAAGGAAATTAAACCCTTCTTGTCGACTAAATTATGCATTAGTATCCAAGTGCAACGCACCTTGTTGAATCTATTGAGCTCAAATATAGCATGCAAAGCTTGAACAATGTCCTTGTGGGTATTGGTTTCATCCTCCAGTGCCAACCACGGCCACTTCGCAATGAGCCTTAGCTGATCAGTTTAACAGTCCATGGCATTCTTAATGACATAAACAGTTTCCAAATTCTATCCTCTCCTTTTCCTCTTTGAGCCACTCAAACACGTCCTACAATCACTTTCTCGACTACGTCGTGTGATGTCGTTGGAAGACATGTTAAACCCATGGCTGGACATAGAAGGAATTTCCATATCATTAAGATCTATGTGTGCAAATTTCTCGTACCCACTAGAAACATTTTATCCAATGTCAGCAAAGGTCTCGGCACACCCTCTAGTTGCCGTATCTTTCTCGAAGACATACGAAAATTTGTCGTAATGTAGGAAAGGCTTGTTCAGGAGTCTCTTAGCTACAAGATGGGTTTGCATAAGAAAAAAAAATCAAAGATGAGACTTGTTTTAGATTTAACTAAAAATCAAGAACATTGTACAATTATATTTTTCACATACTTTAACCCAGTTGTCAAACAATTTCTTTTTCAGCAACTATACACTTTGCATCATCATTCCAGCCGCACCTATTGCATGAGGGTCCCACATTTCTGCTATTGCCTGGTATGATCACTTCAATGTCTTTATGTGACAGTCAATAACAGTAATAGCTTGGACATTGCAATCTGACAACCCTTGCCGCCATCATCCAAAGAAGTTGTGTCAGATAGCCTGATCTAAACATGTCATTGTCCGACTTCCATTTACCAGCAAACACCAGCTCCACCAAACACTCCACGAGGGTGACCTCCTCCTCCTTTACCCACACATGCTTCTGTGCACGAGACGAACTTGCAATACTGACAATTAAATGATGCCACCCAAATAGTAAGTTAAATATGTTAAAACGCATTAATAAATACATGATCTGGCAATTTGCATCGTGTATTGTGTGAAGGGATAGTTTTCCATTAATTTTTTCCGTGCATGCATACATTCAAGATATAATCAGACAAATGAGGTGCTTAGTTAATTAAAATAAAGCAGTGCTAAATCGACACAATTGAATCTATTGGTTACGCAACTGCCATTGATTGAACATCTCTATGGCCACATCATCCCTCCACTGAGTTCATTTGTTGGAGTTCTCAATAAAGTGAATGTCATTTCCTCTGGCCATCGTATAGGTCGAGTCTCTCTCGTCTAGGTCCTAAATAATATCAGCATTCGTCATCTCTCGGTCTATGAGATTGTGTAGTAGGCAATATGCCAGAATGGTTCGACATTGAACTTGCGTAAGTAGTAGGACTTGCTGCGAAGTATTATCCATCGACCCTTCAACAGACTGAATGCTCGTTCAATAACATTTTGTGTCGAGGAATTTTTTATGTTGAAGTACTCTTTTGCAGTTGTTGGTGCATTTTCAGCTTCACACCACTCTTGTAAGTGATATCTTTGTCCTATGTAGAGAGCCAAAAATCCATCAACGTTGGGGTACCCCGCGTCGCATTGATAGTAAAAACTTATTACGAATGTGATAGGTTTAACTAATGTGATTATGAAATAGTAAACATTGGTGGGAGGAGTACAAGTTGCAATTACCCTTTAAAACCTACAGGTCGCTGGGTTGTGAAATAGTGAACCCGAAGTCACCTTTCGTATTACATACACTGAGAGGACGTCTGTGGCAACTTTGCCCTTACGTGTTTTATACCTAGGTCGATCGGTTTGTGACACGTTTACCTTTATGTACGTCTCATCCAGTGTTGCAAGCAGTTCTGCATATTTAAATAGACCAGAGTCAAGTAGTAGGACTTCATGATTCATAACTTATGGTTACAAGAATATGCGGATCTCCAAGCACCTCCATCGTGATCGATACATGTGTTAGTTACTAGATATTTCTTCCACTCATAGTGCAGCCGTATCATAGCCAACATGAGGTTAAATTGACGGAAAACAGTCTCCCTCGATCGCACAAAGTCCCTCTAGATGACTTTATTCTTTACATCATGTGCCAATATATGCAGGAACATTAAGACCATCTCCTCCACATCAACGATTTCCATTGGCGTCAGACCAGCAGCTGCCCTTAGTAAGTGACATAGAATGGCAAAAGTTCTTTTGTCCATACTAGTACTTTGACGACAAACGAGGTCAAAGTCGTGGATCATAAGGAAGTATGCAAGTTGTCTAATTTGATGTCTAATGTCATACGGTGTATGTGTCATTCGCTTATTGTCGTTCATCAGTGTCTCCAAAATGAGCAGTAACTGATGCTGGGTGACTATGAAAACGGTTAGTAGTTTACAAATGTTTTCTGATGCCATTTTAGGTTAACCACAACGAACCTGATGATGTATGATACTAATTAGGTTGTTATTAGACCTACAATGCATATGCGTTAGACATAATAAAATATGCATTACAAATGAAAAAATGATGCGACTTTATAGCTCGGGTAGACCCTATTGCAAAGTGGGAATAAAGGACTATACACGTCAACCAAGTAGCAATGGTTTATGGTAACTTTAATGAATTTACAAAGGCTTATGGGTTTTAACAATCTCTTTTTAGAAAAACTTAAAATAACAGTTTGTACTCGTTGCATAAGTTGATCAAGTACTTTTGTGTTTCTTCCAATGTTTTCTCTAAGACAACGTATGCCCAGAGATCTTGCTAAAAGCTTATGTGAACAACGTGTTTTAAAAGGGTATATAATAGGTTGAGAAAATAAATTAATATTTTATTGTTTTAAATCATTGGTCTAGTCTTTCAAAAGTGTATGTAATTTTTAGAACAAAATATTTTTTAAAAAATCACGGTGTAGTGCTTCAAAAGGATTGATAATATGTGGAAAAGTAATTGTGATTTTTTTAAATGCATAATCAAGTGTTTTAAAAGGGTGACTAATGTTTGTGAAAACGAACCCTATTTTATTCTAAAAGCATGCTCTAATGTTTTTCAATTCTATACCACGTCGGACTGTTAAAATAGTCTGAGTTCGTACATTTAATGAAATGTGGGTGCAAATGATCGTTACAGTCTAGCAATTACGGATAGGCATTGTATTTTAAATCGAATTTTGGTGGACTTCAACAATAGAATAAGGAAAGTATACGAACGAATGATACAGTTCATAAATAAACTAATGATATTTAATATATTATGCAAAGAAAAAGTAATGGAATTCCAAAACAAACATATTTACAAATTAACAACAAAAAAGTCCAGTTCGAAATACAATGTAGGAAGCAGCCTAAAAAATGTTACGAAAATAAATGAAAAAATGTACAACAAAACAGTAAAATCGTAGTACCTCTTTCGACGGAAGTATGGAGTCAGGTGTCTTGAAAATAAAATAAGGAGATGAGTTTGTAGGAAAAGACAAACGTACTTAAAAAGACTGTACCAAAACAATGTAGTCATTACGTACCGTGTACTTTGGAGGATAAACTGATGTTGAAATAAAAAAAATAACACTCATTAAAATTAATTAAAAAAATATCAATATTTTATTTAACAAAATATTGTGCCTTACAAGAAATAAAACCGTTAAATAAGATGAATTGGATTTAGTTGTGGAAACCTCAATTAAAAAAATATGCATGAAAAGGAAGTGCATAACAGTATGAGGATGAAATAAAATGCATACAAATAACATACATATGAAATGAACTTATGAAGATATCTATGGTAACGAAGATTCCGTTATACTGCAAAAAAGAAAATTCCAACATGTAATGCAAGAGAATTTAGCATAGTAATACCATGGAAAAACATTAAAATAAGATTTTCCAACATATATTTCAATACGGAATGAAAGTGATATAACAAAGAAGAAGGAAATGCATTACATAAATGAAGAAATTTATGAACTATACTATGCCTTAAAAAGAACACAGTAATCAATTCATTGGCAGCCACACACAAAATTGGTAACATGGTTCATGACAAGAAACATACACGGCAAGGATGAAACATGAAAATAAGAAAGCAAAAGTAAGTGACCTACCAAACAAGATGGAACACAGGAGGAATAAGGACGGCCAATGGGGGAAAGAACACATAAGAAGATTGAAGCAATGTGATGTATATATAGATTGGTAGAAGTAAAATAAATGATGTCTTTATTGACCCAACAAAAAAAAGGAAGAGAATCTCTGCAAATGGCAGGATAAAATACAGAAAAGTCAGAAGATAGTCAAACCCTAACCATGAAATCTACCACATTAGGTACAAAGAAAATATTGGTAGAAGTTTTGAATAGAAAAATGCATAAGCAAAGGTAGACTAAAAGGATTTAACAAACATATTGCACAAACATGAAAATTAACATAACAGATACATAGATGGGAGCTTACAAAAAAGAAAATAAAACAGAGTATTCAAAGGCCACATTTTAATGGATACTATATTGGAAGTAAATTGCAATCGTAAACAAGGAAGGATAAAATGCAATGTGTGTGTGCGCGCGCGTCTGTGCGTGCATATGTGTGTGAACATAACAAAGGGTCCAATAAAATTTATACCATGAACAAGTACAACAAACTAATTCATAAACAAATGAGATACCAAGAAATCTTTAAAAAAATGATATAAAAATGGAAACAATTAGGAAAAACGGAGAGAAAAACGCATTGTTGTGGCAACCAAGATCCCGTAAAATGAATAGATATGGAAGCAAATTGAAATAACAAACAAAATGCATTGAAAAAAATAACTTGACAAGTTTTGATTATAGACCTCATCATTGGCTTTTATAAAAGTAGAATTGAAACCGAGAACCTTCAACCCTACCTTGCTCGAAAATCACAGATGCACACAAGGATAATGTAGCAACTGTCCAAAGTCAATGCAAAACAAAGTCTGATCAACAAGGGAAAGTTCGAGCGGTAAATGCAAAGTCTGAGTGACAAGGGAAAGTGGAAGGAGGAAGAACGAAAAGGACTTACATGCTCATCGAGATGAGTCATCGAACATGTAAGCAACGATTTCAGAGATAAGGTGGGATCTCAACTGTTTAAAGAAATCGAAAGGGGAAACCATTTTGTTTCAAGGGCAACATAGTGGAGCGAAGCTGTCAACAAAATGTTGAAGGGTGGAGAGTGGGAGAAAAATAAAATACAGTGCAAGATGGATTTTTTCCCACAAGAAAACAAACACCAAGGACAATCGATTAAGGAATAGGTTGAAGAGGAGTTGATGGAAAAAAAGGGGGAATTTCTTTTTTCTGGCAATGAAACCAAACGACAGCATGGTTGAAGACAATTCAAGAGATGACGGGATAATTTTGTGTGGAAATCAGAGAATGATGAAACGAGTTGAGGAAAGGATAAATGGGGGTTGAGGAGAGGTTGAAGAAGAGTTGAGGAATGATGAACACGCGTTGAGGCAGGAAAAAATCGTGCATTGTTGTGAAGGGTTGGGGAATGAGGAATGGAGGATTACAGGTAAACCGAGAATTATGGAAACCCTAAAACAAGGGTTTCCATAACTTGGGCCCCAAACATGAGTTAAGGTTATTATAACTCAATCCCACAGTGATTATTTGGGTCCCAAAGAGTCCCAAAGTATATTTGTTTGTATTTCTTTATGCTAAATTTTTTTTTTTGTTTGTTTATAATGAAATTTTTGTGTTGATAGGTTTTGATGGTGGAAATTAAAGTAGTTTTATTTTAATTTTTTTAAAATAATTAGATTCTAAATGTTGTTAGAATCTTGATGTTTTAAAAAAATATTAGATTTTTAAATAGTTAATAGAATATTAGTTGTTATGATTTGATGGCCGACTACATGGATTATCTTTTATTATATTTTTTAGTTCACAGATTTTAAGCATCAACATCTTTAAAAAATCTTATCATGTTCATGACTCTTAGTTGTCTGTACCGAGCAAATTTCAACAGTAAATTAGTAAATTACAAGACTGGCAGAGGATTGTTTTTCCATGAACATGAACTTTTACTTCAAAAATATCGAACTCTTCCTAAGAAAAAAATAAATACACACACATTCATATCCGTTTAATTATAAGCCAGTCACATATACTCTTACTCCAACCATACCTAACCTTCAGGTTATACAATCTCATGAGGGCTGACAACTTTGTGAATTTCTTACATCTTGGGTATAATGGTTTCTTCGTGTCATCAACATAGTATCAAAGGTATTGGATGCATTACAAGATTATTCTTGAATGGATTGAACCATATTAACTATATTAAATAAATCATCGTTTTCATCATTTTCATCCACTGTATTTTCTATTATGCTGGTAACATTATCTGAGTTCAAATCTTCACCATGTCAGAACCATACCTTGTAACTTTTATCAATTCCATTGGCATGCAAATGATACCGAATCGTTGAGACATCCTTAAGTAAACGATTGTTGCAATTCAAATATGGACATCAAATTGAATTAGAACCTTTGGCATGACTCAAACCAAATTGAATGAACCTTTCGACTCCTAAATCATATTCTCTTGACATCCTATTTTCCGCCATCCATGACTTGTCCATTGTGTAGATGAATAAAAATTCAATCTTCTAAATTGGCCTCTAAACAAACCTTATTACAAAAGAGATATTGGGCAACAACTTTTAAAACTCAAACTTTCAAAATGGTACATAATCCTCAAAATCCTCAAATATACCACCCTTAAAAAGCTTAAATGCCAATCAAATTTACAACATGTTGAAGAATATTATTATTCAGAAATAATTTATTTGATATGCATAATATGATAGCAATCAGAAATTTCTATTCCAATTAATGATATGAAAAATACAAAATAGTACTGTATAGAGAGCTAAATTTGATTAAATTGTAGTAAGAAAAACCAACACACACACACAAAAGTATATTTCTAAAATAGCTAATCAACTCAAAAAAAAAAAACAAGCGTGAGAGTTGAGAGTTGAGAGCCAATGCCCCCATTTTCTATCAACTACTACACTACTGCTCAGCCATACCCTCATTTTCTATCCGTTGTTGGCTTCAGCCTTGAGAGTTGAGAGACAATGCTCATAGCATGCCTACCAAAGCATGTCTACACGACAACATTGAAATTAGCATGTTTTAAGAGAAGGAGCACTGAAATTAGTGTGTTTTAAGAGAGGGGGTCACAACTCAGTATTGAAATTTCCAGAACATTATTAAGAGAGGGAGTCACTATTCAGTAGGATACTATATGGCATGAAACATATTAGACTTCACAATATTGCCATCAACTATTCTAACAAGAAAGTATCCAAATGAACATCAATCTTAGTCTTAACAGTTGGTTTTCAGCTTAGTCTTAAAAGTATCCTAAACAATACTTCACAACTCCGATGATCCCCTAAATTTCAATACCAACTACTTGAGCGATATTTTTTAGGTTTTTAATCCATCCAAAATTCCTCACACTCCTCGAAGTTCATCAAATTGAGAATTGGAAGAAAAGTAAAAAAAAAAAGTCCACCTCCACATTTAACAAATTGAAAAAAAATTCTTTGTTTCTCATTCTCAACTGTAAAACCCCTTTTTGGTAGATAGCTTTGACTCTGTTTTCTGTTCTGGCTCCAAATATTGTACTTTTTCATTTGATCTATAGAATAATGGCTTTTATCATTATATATATGTGTGTGTATATATATGTGTATATATGTGTATGTGTGTGTATGTATATATATATATACATACATACATACATATATATACATACATACATACATACACACACACACACATATATATATATATATAAAGTTTATTCCCAAGAACAATACAGAAGAAACCTTACCCTTACCCTACCCCATCTCTAATTAATTAAACCAACTAAATTGTAAAAATTACAGAACCAAAAGTTTCTATGACTTATAATTCTCATTCCAATTTATAACAAATAAATAAATAAAATAAAAGATTAACACAGTATCCACAAAATGAATATACAAAACATCAAGATCATGTGTTTCATATATATAAAATTCCACTTCAAACACGGAGGAAAACAAACCAAATCCATCACTGAACACAACTCTATAAGCAACCCAAAAAATGAAATCCACAGCTATAACAAAATCATAAAGAAAACAAACAAATAAGAAAAACTCATTTCACCCATTATCATAATAGGCAAGAACAAGATAAGAAAAATCTGAGAAAACCCATTTCACTCATTCTCATTCTCAAATAGTGCTCTCTTTCAGCTTCAAGTCTTAAATATTTTTTGGTCTAGTTTAATTCACATACATCATGTACGGGTGTTTGCCCAAAAGATGAAATTCAGACAAAATTAAAAATTTCACACCTTACAGACGACCCATGGAGTTGAGGGAAAGAGTGACAGAGAACAAGTTCACAAAGAGAGAAAGAAATAAAAAAAGGAATAAATGACTTATCGATAGAGGAGGTGACGGTTGCGGATTGAATGTTGAAGAGAACGTGGTAGATTGGAGATTACGGGCACAGATTGAACAGATTAGGACAGAGGACGTTTTGTCGTCCAATAGAGAAGGTTCCAGCGACACTGGAGTCAGGAGACGAGCACGAGGAGGAAGTGGCGGTGACAAAACTAGGTGTCGTCCAGAGATGACCTTCAAAGAATTTGGAGATATGGGGCAGAATTGGGCGGTGGAGTGAAGAGACGGGCACGAATGGGGTGGTTTTTCGATAGGGGTTAAGATTTAATCCTAAATAAATATTTATTTTTTTCATATACTAAATATAATATTTTATTTCTATTCTATGATATCAAATAACTGTCGCGAAAAGTATTATCCAAAAAAATTCGTCTCTTCCCACCAAAAAAGCGTTTTTTCTCCTTTTGTGATAGTTTTTTTCTCTCCCTCCATTTTGTGATATAAATAACTGTCATAGTAGAGGGTTTTGTTGTAGTGAATATCTCTCTAATATCTTATAGATTTATATTAATATAATTAATTAATTAATAATATTTCATTCAAATCTTATTTGAATGAATATCTCTGCAATATCTTATAGATTTAATTACATCAAATTTAATTAAATAAAACTAAACTATTAATTAATTGTCTAATTAATTAATAGTTAAATTAAATATCTTATATTTAACTTAAATTAAATTTGAATCATATTCAAATATAAGTTTCT
>JBBPDI010000001.1:5058659-5085727 GCA_037974545.1 Cucumis variabilis
GGAAATGGTCAAAGTTGTAAAAAGTCAAAATGTTGACTTTTGACTTTGAAAAGTCAAACTTTGACCGGCCTTATATTTAAATATGATTTGAATTTTGGAAAAATGAATGCAAATTCATGCTCGGGAGGTCAAAATTAGTCAAGATGGACAAAATGGTAAAAAATTAAAATATTGACTTTTGACTTGGAAAAGTCAAAGTTTGACTTTTGACTAGAAAGGTCAAATGACCATTTTACCGTTAGACTAAGTTAGTGGAAAAATCTAACATTTTGTTGGATAATTCCATTAACATTTAGTAGGATATGTGGCTACATGAAATGTAGACACCTAGCCCACTAAGTTCCACTAATTGTTAGTGGAATAATAGGTGTTGAGATTTGACAATTTAATTACATGCATTTCTGCATATAATTAAGTTATAAATAGGAGTAATTTCAAATGGTTTAAGATCTTTTGTCAATTTAAAATATTTTTAGAAATTATTTTAATTCACTCCAAAAGAAATCTCAACCAAAATGTACCTTTTCAATTCCCTTTTATCTCTCTTATTTTCTTCACTAAATTGGGTCCCACAATCCGATTCTTTGTCCGGAGGATAGTAGGTGAATTCCAGTAGTTGTCCCGATTTGTGTACGTAAAGTAGTTTCAAGTTTTCTTTTATAGCTTCAAAGGTTATATTCCCTAAACCCTTTATGTAATAGTTTAGTGTTGCATGTTAATTAGGGGCAATTAGGGTAAATTTTGTATAAGTTTTTCCGCTGTGCTTGCCTCTTTCCATCATAGTCATCATGCTCGTTTAGCATGATCAACACGATCATTTAGATTTGAAGCCATTTTCTCATTATTTAAAAAGAATTACATCATCGTGTGGATATGATCTAAACGATTGTTTACCTATTCAACACGATCGTTTAACATGGTTAACATGATTATTTAGATTATAGAAGCCATTTCTCCATCATTTAAAAGGAACTACACAATTGTGTGAATATGATATAAACAATCGTTTAGCATGATCAACACAATCGTTTAGATTTGAAGTTGATGAGACTAAATGAGTAAATGACACATGTTAGGGTTTTATATATATATACATAATCGAGTCGGGTTGGGTTAACTCGACCATTATTTGCACAACAAGAACTTGACTCAAGTATTTGTTTTCACCAATTTGTAACCTAACCCAACCAAACACAAAATTTAATCCAACTCAATCCTTACAGTTGAGTTGAATAATTCGAGTTGGTTGGATTTCCAATTTTTTTGACCCCTAATTGTTGATCATCAAATACAATATTTTTCCTTTTTAAGTGATGGTTTGTTCATATTCGGATGTTGATGTGTTCATATTTGGATGATATTATATTTGATTCTCTGCTTTTTATTAATGGTTTAATTTGTTGATTAATCCATGATATTAAAGACATGAAATTGTGAGATTTTGGAAAGACCTTTACATATTTTTTTCCATTTTGTATTCACGAGTAAATTAGTGGACTGATTGATATTGGTTGTAAGATGATGGTTTTCTTGATTTGATTAAATACACGTACTGATTGATATGGATATGTATATGTATATATGTATGTTTGTGTAAATATATATGTATGTATATATATATATTTATAAGTTATTGTTAATTTGGATGAAATGGGGTGAGATTTTCTTTTGAAAATATTTTGGTTGATAAATTATCTCTCGAATAAGAATTAAAATGTTTTGAGTTTTCTCTGATAAAGTTTTGAATGAATTTAACATAGGTTTCATTTCTTATTCTTTAATTGTAAGCTGGAAAATATTTAAAATTTATATATGACTTAAAAGTTTAGCAGTTTTTATTTCATTATGCTACATTTTAACATGATATTCAATACTATAATATTTTGTGAGTAGCAATTAACATATACACATCGTGAGTGAATTTTTTTTACCTCAAATGAAATGCTGGCAATGTGCCTTTTTGAAATAAAATTAGAAGTAGAAAATTAATTAAATAAAGAGATCATGAATACCTTATAATAAAGTTCTTTGAACGAAGTGGATTTGCTAATGAAATTTATTTCTCTCAACAAAATGGTATTTTTAAACTTGATATTTTTGAACTTTAGATATCTATACCTTAATAGAAGTGTTTAGCTAAGGTGTAATACCTCAAAAATTAAGGTAATTTTAATTTTAATTATGAGAAATTTACATAAATAGAAGAAAACGAAAAGTATTTACATCTTATAGTAAAAAAAAAAAAAAGAATACTTTAGGCTAAAGTTAAAATTTTAGTTATTCATTTTGAGTTTGGATTAAAATTTTTCTATGGATCATAAATAATTTGTCAATTCTTCTATTTAATTTTTTTTAATTATCTTAGTTTAATTTATTTTTTTATTGGAGTTAATTGGGTGTTATTTTTATATAATTAGTGAGATTTGTTTGAATTTGTAGAAATTAAGATTAATTAAGTATTTATTGAAAGATTATTTAATTAATTATTGAAATTGAAATATTTTTGGTGTTTGTTATAAATTTGTTGATGATAGAATATTATTGGTTAATTATATATAAAGTTATGGAAGGATAAAAATGTAACATCCTGAAATTTTAAGGTAAAAATATATTTTTATCTTATTTTAATTATATCAAGTTATCGTTATTTAAAGATTTTAAGTTTGTGGGATGTCATTATATTATAGAGTATGTTGGGAAAGAAAAGGAATAAGGATTTAAATCTATAAGAAATAATAATAATAATTATTATTATTATATTTTTATTAAAAAAAAAGGAAAGAAGATTTCTCTCTCTACTTTTCACGCGTGGCCCCCCCGGTTCTTTCTTTTCTCTTCTCTTCTTTTCTGCCCTAACTGCCGCCGTCCAGTCTCCGTTTCCGTTCACCATTTGCAATTCACCGACCGACCACCTCCTTAACTTCACCGCTCAGATCTCGATGTTGCATCTCTGTCGTGTCTCGTCTCCGTCTGTGCAGCCGTGAGTCATCCCGAACCGCCGTGATCCTGTCTCCGTTCGTCTCGGTTCGTGAAGGCTGCTGCAACGCCATCAGTTTCAGTCAGCCGATCGACGACGAAGTACAAAGCCTTCTATCACGCCGTGTTGCGAACCCCGCCGCTACAATCCGTTCTACTCTGCGCCACCGCCAGTCGTCCTGAATCGTTGCGGGTTGTTCTGAACAGCCACCGCTGTCCTCGTCCCGAATGGCCACCACTGTACCCGAGCTCCTCTTCTCCAAAGTAAGCTGCTAGATCTGCCTTGAACGATATATTTTGTTTAGGTTCGACCGCCTTTTGTTGTAAGTTTGTTTGTAAGGATGAAATTGATGGATAATTATAAGGTTTTACATTGTTAATACTGTGAGATGGATGTTGTTAATGAGTCAAATTAGTGTTTATTCTTGACGGTGATATCGATGTTTCGACGTTAGGATCCTTGGGTGTTGGCGATAAGCTTCATTGGAGCTAGGTTCTCCACCTCCTTGAGTAAGTTCATGGATATTGTGGCTTAATGATTTGAACGAAGAAACAAATTTGGAAAAATACTGAGATTTTGTCATTATGTTTAGGTTCGTTTTCGTGAACGTTAGTTCGATTAAGGAGCTTACATAACTTTTAAGCTAAGGGACTTTCTACTGGACTCATCTATAAAGTAAAATATATCGATTGTATGTCCTCTTTAAATTGATGATGGATGTCAGATATGAGATTTAATGTATGCTGTCTCTGATTAAAAAAAATATGAATATATGTATGGACTGATGTGGACTTGATGTTGAGTGCATATTGTGATTGACTGGATATATATATACACACATGAATGTTGAAGTGATTGAAACTCGTATATGTTCCTATAGAGTGTGGATTTAAACTGGTGGATTGTTGTTTAGACTGGATGTAAAATATACCAAGATATGGTTGTGTTCTTGTGAACTGAGGGGATGTTATATTTATTTTGACTGTTTGACGGAGGTGTTGATGTGTTACTGACTGACTTTGGGTTAAAGTAGAATAAGGCGACTGTTAGTATGTTAAGTGGAGGAATTGTGTATTGAGGAAATTTGACTGTACTATGAATAACTGTAAAATGTTTAGAATGGACTGAGGGGAAAATTTGTTAGTTTCCTTTTGGGTAGGTGTCCTACGGGATCATTAGACTGATATGTGTTTCTGCAGAATACTAGACTGATTTATGCGTCATTCGGGACGTTAGAGTGATTATGTGTATCCTACAGGATCACAAGACTGTGCCTGTGCAAGGTACCCCATTAGAAAGCTAATAGTTTATTTTTCTCTAGCGAGACCAGTAGTGAGTCTGTTACTGAGAATGTTTATATTCACCCTTTTATGTTTAACTATTTTAGGCAAAGGTAACGAGTGATGCAGACTGGCGAGATACAAGAAAGAGGCGTGATTTGCCATATGAGATTTCTTAAATTGCTTCTGCTTATTGTTTTGTTTTCCTGTTTTTTTAGCACTTGAGACTGTTTGAAAATTTTGTTGTTTAACTGAGTTCATGAAGCGATGTTCATGTAAAATTTACTTAAAATTTTTTGGTTATTTGAAATAGGGCCCGAACTTGAATTTGTTTTCTTTAATAGTATGATTTCAAATAAATTTAGTATTTTTGTGTAAATCAAGGTCTTTTGTTGAAATTTATGACTTCTACTTAGTTAGAAAAGTTGGATCGTTACAAAAAATATTATATTATTAGAAATAATATAATTATTAAGAATATTACATAATTTTATTATATTTTGGAGAAAGAGATAAAAGACATTTGATGGGTTAGAGTCAATGGGGAGAGAAAATTTTGAGTTAATTTTTGAAAAGGTAAAAAGGGTAAGCAAAATTTATTTAAAGAAAGATATAACAATAATATTTATTCTTATTATTCTTCTTCTTCTTATTATTATTATATTAAGCCCTCATAAGCGTGCACCATTAACTCATCACTATCATCTTCTTCTTCCTTGCTAAACCCTAGCCGCCAACCCCTTTCCCTTCACTTCAACCGTTAACCTTGCCGTCGAATGTTGCCAACTGTCGGAGATCCAAGATTCAATTCGATTTCATGCAGCCTCTTCTCTAATCCGTAGCTTATCTTCGTCGAATGGTTCAAGCTACAAAATCTTCGTCACGCATCGTTCTCCAATCTTCCTTGATAAGGCACGACATAAGTCTTCGTCTTGTGTCCGTCGTTGCTCCGCACAGGTCAGCCGCCTCTCCGTTGAGCAGATCCCTTTGTTGAAGCCTCCATCCATCCGTGCTTCATGTAGCCTGTGTGGCGAGCAAGCTGTGTCATATATTCCATATTGCGTTTAAGGAGTTAGTAGATAAGAATTTCACTCCTTAATGCCAAGGGCTACAACTCAATTATACAGAGGTGCCAAGGATCACAACACAATTTTGTGAGCCTGAAGACGATGTGTGGAAGAATTGAGCCAGGAAAAGGAAGCTCTAAAGATTGTCCCTGAAATGGTTGTTAGGCGACCAAGTAGAATGATGAAAACATGGTTCTTACACTTCTAAAGACCATGATGCGAGGAGTAGAACTATGGTGGATGAAGAAAGACATGTGGATCAAAACTTATCTTTTTATATTTGTGGCTTGCGCGAAAAGAAATGTAACTGTTAAGTGTGAACCATGTGTAAAGTGTTAAGTTAATAAAGGAAGAAGTTATGTTTATTCCGCTGCATTATTATTTGTTATCGCTTAGTAAATGAATTTGTGTTATGTCAAAAGCACTAGGCAATGAGGTAAAGTCTAAAGGTTATATATTTTCTGTTGCGGTGAGTACATCTCTAAAGTTCGAGGCGAAGGCTTCGAGATGAGACAAGTGAGTTGTTCCGCTTACTAAGCATTCAACGGAACATCCCAAGGCGAGGTATACGCTGGGTGTCTAGGAGACATGGCCCCATTTGGTTGCAAGATATGACTTTTGGGAGGAAATGTGACATAAGCAGCACATGTATATCGCAGAATCAATGAAAATTTAAAAGTAAAACATGTTGTGGGGGTCTCAACCGTAGTTAATTTGAAATAGAACACTTACACAAAGTTCATTTCAGATTTTCACTGCATATGTAAGCATGTCTAATGTTTAGTTCTAGTACGGTTAGTAGGTGTCGTTAAAAGGAGAACAATATTTGTTGGCTTTACACCGTCTCTTAGGCTAAGAGAAGGTGGTCTGAAGGGGGGGTGATAAGATTGTTGGAAATGACCATCACTGTAGTCAATGTTACAATTAAGAATATGTTAATAATAATAATTATTATTATTATTTTGATGGTTATAAATATTGTAATCATTTTATGGTTATAATGTTATGTTTTTAATATATTAACTGTTAAAGATCTAAAATAAAATTTAGATCTAAAACTGAAATTGTTGCTCTTTTTCTATAAAGTTGAGAAAAAGATTTTGGTGTGAGCCGCTTCTTCTCTTTTTTTTCCAAACTTTTGATTTTTTTTCTCTAAACAATATTTTTTTAAATTCCATTTCTTACTCCGACGGATGTACGCTTGAGTTGGAAAGTTGTGTTAACCTTGGAGAGCAACCATCATATGCGATTCAGGACCAAGATGGCACCAAATTTTACTTTTAGAGTAGTGATTTGTCACGACACAACAACTATCGACATTTGGTTCTAACACTTAACATAGAAATTTGATGTGTTTGAGTTTTTTCGATGAAATCTCGAACAATATTAACATTGAAATTCTGTATATATTTCAAATCTTATCTAATTTTTCGTAAAATTTGATCTTTCCCAAAGTTTTAAAATGTTTAATCAATTTGTAAAATCTATTTTGATAATTGGAAAACCTATTCGAATTTTGGAAATTCGTATGATTTTGTGAAAACAGAAATTTGCTAAAGATTTGAAAATTTACATTATAATTTGTTATAACATTTAATAAAGATGACTGAATTAGAAGAAAATTTGAAGAAATAAGATTTAAACATAACATTATGGAAGATTACAAAAAAAAAAAAGTTAGCAAATCCCAATGCTAATATAACAAGATGTATTGAGAAGACCCAAATAAGTTAGAAAAAAATAAAATTTTAACCAAATCTCGATATTGATCCCGCTCGAGATGACCCAAGGAATTTTTTTATTGGAATTCATATCCTAAAAATTGTAGTTTTAATTTAAAATCATATTCAATAAAGTTGTTTGTAAGGATTTATTAGCGGAATTGAATAATATAATCTTGAATCCAATAAACTAAGGTTCTGGGGCTATCTAGTATAGACTTGAACATTATATAAAGATATAAATGTGGATCAAGTTCAAGTATATACCTTAAATGGTATGAATAAGGTTGGACGTCTTATTTTGGGGACACTATGGATATGACTCGATTTGTAGTTACTACAAACGAAATGATTCTGAATCATTCATGTGAAGACATGAAAGTGAAGGCATCCTATGTGGAGAGTTTACATAATACTGTAACCATGAAATAGTAACTTTTATGCTTTAACACTATTGATTGTTTAAAACTGACTATTTCGATCGTAAATGATCTAGGTAACTTAATCTTAATCTTGAGATAACTATGAACTTTAGTTCACATAGAATGATCCTTAAATCTTCATAGGTGAGGACAACTCAATAACGTTGGCCCAATAAGCCTCCCATTTCAGGGGTAAAACTAGGTGGATAGTTAGGTACATAAAGTGCATGATGGAATTCACTCCTACCCTTTTCAGGGTTAGTAGATAGGTTGTTCCCTTAAGGCCCATTTGGTAACGTTCTCGTTCTCTTCCCCGTTTTCTGTTTTTTATTTCCTGTTTCCCTGTTTTTTCTTTTCTGAGAACAAGGAAACAGGAATGCATTTGATAACTGTTTCTTCTTGTTTCTTGTTTCATGTTTCTTGTTTCTTGTTTTCTTAATAATCTCCTACATTAAACATAAGTCAACTTATATCTAATTCAATTAAACATTAAATAAAAATATATACCCTACATTAAACATAAAAAAGAAAATGATCATAAGTTTATATCATTTAATACAAACAAGTCTCACTACACAAACAAAAACAATAACATAAAATTGTATCTATCCTTCAAATGTTGTCCAAATTTGATTGAGAATGACATCTTTCATTCGAGCCATTTGTCTTAAATGATATCGACTCACAACTAATTCAATTATATCACTCTACAAAGTGGAAGACAAATTTTGTGTATCTTGAACGATCATTGATTCATTGTTAAAGTCATCATTGAATAGATCATCTTGTCAATCATTCAATCTAATATAATTGTGAATTTTGCAACATGCTAATATAATTGTGCCTTGATCGAGTATGGAGGCATTTGCTTACGAATAGGAAACTGAGTCTTTAGCCCACCAAAACAACATTCAATATAATGACATTTCGCAGTGAAGAATGTGGATAGTTAAACACTTCTTCTATATCTTGAGAGTGATGTCTCCTTTCTCTGAAATCTCGTAAATGATTATCTTTAGCCACAAAATTGTTGGGATTTATGTCCTAAAACTCGTATATTTAAATATAATCTATTGACCATTATTAATAAATATTATTTTTATTATTTCAATAAATGTACTTTTGTCTTAATAATTTAAATCCAATAAACTAACATCCTAAGCTATTTGATGAGTCTTGAACAGTATGTAGAGACATACATGGATAAATGTTCGAGATCAACTTAAAGGGTTTATAGTATAAGGACAAGGTTGGGTACCTTATCCTTGTAACACTATGGATACAACTCACTTTGTATTTGATACAAACACAATGATTAAACACGTTTGTGTAGGTGACATGTGAGTGAAGATATCCTATTCAATGAGTTTTACATAAGATCGGACCACAAAATAATAACCACTAGATGTAACTCTGTTAACTAGTTAGGTTTCCATTTCATTAGGATGACCTAGGTAACTTAGTCTTAATCTTGAGTGTATTATGAACTCCTTTTCGCAAAGGATTGTCCTTTGATTTGTACGGGTGAGAGGGCCAGATTGCCAACTCAATATGCTCATTTTGGGGACAAGACTGAGTGGGGAGCTAAGAACATAATTACACAAGATGGAATTCACTCATTTTCTACTTTAGGGTAAGTAAACGAGTGTTCCCTTAAATGATGTCCCTAGGACTTGAACAAAAGGCCCTACCCTTTCTATGACATGAGAGGGGTTTCTGTTTATTGGTTGGACCATAAATAAGTTGTTCATTAGAGAAGCACTGGTAATTAAGGACTAGAAATAACCTAGGGGTAAAACAACAATTTGACCTGGCTGATGTAATGAACACTCGTGAAGGACTAACTTACTATTATTGGTCTATATCCGTGAACACAAAAGTATATTTATAGTGGGAAGAGTTCAGCTATGAGTTTTTAGTGGAGTATATACATAGTTAACGAATATTGATTAATGCGGTTAATGAGTTTACCAATTAATCTCATATTGTTGTAACTTCTGATCTGTAAGTCCATTAGGACCCCTTTCTAGCTTGTAAAGGGTAATGAGATTCATTTATATTGGTTGTAATTTGAAATGTAAATTTACTTTGGAAATTAGTTTAATGTATAATGATACAATACTATAAAAAGTTTATCAAACTTTATTATATAAATTTAATTTTGGATATAATTCAAAATTAGTTTATGAGAGATAAAATATTTGAATGAGTTCAAATATTAATTTAATGTGAATTGGATTTATATTAAAATTATTGGTTATGAGAGAAATTTATATTTGAATATGATTCAAATTTAGTTTTAGTTAAATATGAGATATATAATTTATCTATTAATTAATTGGAGAATTAATTAATAGTTTAGTTTAATTTTATCTAATTAAATTTGATTTAATTAAATTAATTTAAAAATATAAGATATTGGAGGGAATTTCATTAAATATGATTTAAATGAAATATGAATGAAATATGATTTAATTAATTATTAATTGATTAATTGATTAGTAGATTTGAAATTTTTATTAATTTAATATTTTTTAATTAATAGAATTTCATGATTCTCTCCTACTTTCTCAAGGAAAAAAAGTTATAAATATGCTAAAGAAAAACCATTTTTCTTAATAAGTTAAGCCAATGCTTTTTCTATTTGCAAAAATAGTTTATCTTTAGACTTTTTTACGTCCCAATTGGTTCTCACAAACAAATCTCATCCTAGAGGATAGGAAGGTATGAAACGGGTGATGTTCCAATTTAGAGTTTTTTTTGTGGATTCAGAGGCGTCAAACTACATAAGTATTTTATTCTCTAATCTATAATTAGAAGGAATGCTTTGCGTTTAAGTTATAATAAAAAAATTAGTTTCTGTATTATTTTGTCAATGTATTGGTATTTTGGGATTTCCAAATTAAATTGAGAATTTATTCTGTAAAACCTTCCTTCCGCTGCCATGGGCTTTTATCCCTTCAGAAATGGTGCTAAAAATCTCAACATATTTGAATACCCTGAATTGACATTATTGTATTGATCTGCATATAATAAAGCAAACAAAAAATTATTATAAAATCAAATATTGAATTAAAGTTCTAAAAAAAACATAATTATTTACTCTCTTAGGCATAAAAAATTTATTCTCAGGATTCTTGATACATTCTAGAATTGTGCAAGAATCATTGGTCGATGCTTTCCGACCAAACATGACATACGTAAATAATATATCAAATGAACAGACTCACATTATTCCATGTTATGTTAGTTTGTTTTTTTTTTTTCATGAAACAATATTTGTTCATTTTGGGAAATACTTGCAACAACCTAAGTGTAATCAATAGCACTAATACAATCCTAAAAGATAAACATAAACACAAATATATTTCAAAATATTATATTTCTAAAAAATAAATCAAAACATTAACGCATTACCTTAAAGAAAGGGTAATATTTCGAATATGATACGATCTCCATTGGTACCGTGTCCACGTTGGGTGGACTAATAATTTCTACTCCAAGCTTGCAAACCTTCCTCAAAACAAGGTTAGAGCTAGATAAATATTATGACATGAATGTTGAAATCTTTCTACTGCTATACAATTGCTTTCATTATACAATATGATAATAAGAATATAACAACTTTTTCTTGAACGGTGAGATATCTAGATGCTTTTAGATTTGTCTTGGATTTTAAATGTTCACAAAACCTTATGAATGGAAGTCTTTTGATCCTAAAACAATCAAAACATCTACTATTGTTTTCATTTAGCAACTCGATCACATAATTATGTCCTTTCAGTGCAAAGATTTTACATGGTTGTTTAGAAGATTGTATCTTGTTCAAGCTGTCCAAGCTGATGTAGAATAAAGTGAAAAGGATGCACATAACATCATCATCGTCGTTATAATCAAAATACTCAAAATGATTGTCTTGAATCAAGTCCATTTCAATTCACTAGTATATCCATTAATCAAACACAAAAAAAACAAAATCTTGAAACAAAGTATAAATCCATCTCATAAATGCAAAATAAACATAACATAGCCATGTGAAGAAAAATAAAATTCATCTCTAAATTCCCAACAAAAATTACATTTAAAAGTAGCCATGTTAAAAAATAATAAAAAACCCCAAAGTGAAACATACAAAATCCATGTTTAAGTCTAATATGAAGAAGTAAGTGACATAATTTTAAAATATCCATAAGTAACAACCAGAGACTATTTATGAAACCTTTCTTCATTGAATCGAGCATGAGCAAAAAAGAGTTTCTTCAAGCAAGATCTTTTTGCAAAAGTTTCAGTACTTTGGTATAAGCCTCTCCATTAACATCCTCCATAGTATTTAAATGTTGAAACATTCCATCAACTCTTTGTTGAGATCAAATTTTTTGCTTGATGTTTAATCCTCTTCAACTTGACTAGATGTAGAACGAAAAGATCTTTTCTCAAGGATGTCATTTTTTTTCCGTTGCATTCTTAGCATACACATCTATGAATGTAGAAAAGAAACTATCAAATTCTCCCTTCTTTCTTCGAACTTGTTTTTTGCTTTTTTTTCTTTATCATTTTCTTCAACACCAAAGTTTGTATTCCTTGCAACATCAACATCATTTTCATCTTTAGAATCAGAAATAAGTTTTGTTGATGGGAAAGCATTTACACCTGTGGCAATAGTATCTCCAATAATTCTCATGAGCTTTTCATAACGTAGGCAACCACTTTTTTTAAAAAATACTTTTTAGCTCTTTTATTCACCTATCGATGATTAGAAATGGAAAAAAAACACTTGCAATCTAAATATTATACCTTAAAAAGTTCGTTCCATAGCTCCTCTTCTAGATTGATTGTACCTAATAATGGATTCCAACCATTTCCTGTCATATCATTCAATATCTATTTGAAGTCTTTATAAATTGTCTCAATTTATTGAATTTGTTTTTCAATTGATCGTGAGTATAATTATATCCTATACTAGCATTTACTTGGCTTCTCATATAATTCTAACTAGTCTTTTTAAATTTTGTGGTTGGTTGATTGCCTTTTGCAACTTCTTCATCCATTAAGTCTACAAATAGAGTTTCAATCTTGTCTGACCATGACCCCTCATTTCTTAATCCATCAATTCAACAACCTCATCCACACAACGTTGTTCAGATGATTTTTGTGACATCTAGAATGTAATATTAAATTTAAAGTAAGTTATGTCCAATTTAAATACTCAGAATTGAAAGAAACAAAACTAAAATATTAACAAGTTGTAGTTTGCAAAAGACAAGCTGATAATGGTTAGTTTACTTCAAAAGACAACAATATAACTAACAAATTGGAGCATAACACTCAATTATATAGCAACCAATACATAAAAGGACAAGATGGTATTATTTATTCTTAGTTTACTTCGCTTAGAAAAGACCATAAACATGTGTTATAAATAAAGGAAACTATAAACAAAAATAGCAGCAAATAAATTTGTATTTCAAAGAAAAAAAAAGTAAAAGCAGAAAACACAAAACACAACAGTAAACATAATAATGAAAAATAAAATAACTAACACATGTCAACGTATCCAAAGAAGTCTAGAATGAATAGCATAAAACTGGTGGTTTTTACTGTCTTCCTATTTTGCCAACTTTCAGAAGAAAAACAATTATGGCGAGTGTGTGGCAGACCTATAAGGTGATTTATGCTATTTCTCTCTATAAACAAGAATTCAATTTAGAGGACTTTCCAGCATGAAAGGCATAAATACATGTATAAATTAAAATAAGAAGTCATGATATACTAACAATCACAACCAAACGTGTTTCTCAACGGAAATGTAGTAGAAACAGTCAAGATTCAACATGATCAAAGAAATGCCCCTTAAATTTAGTGAAGAAAGGCCTAATAAAAGAAGCTTACAAGGTCAAAAGGATGAGTAGATAGTGAAGGAAACAGGGTGGGAGAGGGAAAAAAAAGAGAAAATAAGAATTTAATGCTTATTTTAACCAATAAGTAGAGATATTGCACTCATATTCAACAATCAATCACGAATTTTTTATTGAACTCCACAATCAAGAAGAGAAAATTGTACTAACCTAAAATTAAGAAGAAAAGAAAATCAAGAAACAATGAAGCACCAATAATTTCTTCTGAATCGTACTTCACAATCACAAATTTGAAAAATCAATTAGCAAACATATTTCGTTGTATAGTTGCCACCAAAGAAAAGAAAATCAAGAAGAGAAGAAAAAAATCTCGAAAATTACCAATAATTTCTTGATTGAACTTCACACTAGTTAGAAAAGAAAAATCACAAATTGTTCAATAAGGTATCAATGGGACTTAAGGAGCAAGAAGTAATCGTGGGGATAAAGTAATATTTTGACCCGATCGAGATTACGAACTACCTGTGAGAAATTAACTTACTAATTCTCTGTTCCTTATATACCATGAAATAAACTCGATCACGTTAACTTGATAATTGAATACTATCATGTTTGATTAACTCGATCGTGATATTATCATGTCTGAACTCGATCAAGATAACAATAAAATTGATACTATCCTGCTTGAACTTGGTGGTAAATGGCTAAGTGGTCAACAAAGCTCTATACTCCCACTCTATGCACATTGACCACATTTAACTTGGTATATAGAATAAACATGGTTAAATAAACATATACTTGTTTTAAATCTCTTTCAGAACTCATATACTCGTAAGACATGCTTACAATAGTTTATAAATCATGCTTACATAAACTCATGCTTTTAAACATACAGTTTTGAACTATATACTCAAACTCCATGCTTTGTAAATCATTTACCAAATCAGTAATGAAATATCATTCAAAATTCTCAAACATGCTTAGAAACTTTTAGCTTTAAACTCATGTTTATAAGTAAACATTGACAATCATTTTGTCACTCACTGATGGTAGCTAAATCCTTTGCTTGTAGATTTTCTCAATCTTCTCTTGTTCTGAAATAATATCATTTAAGCCTAAATTAACTCATTTACCCTAGAAAATATCTAATCTTTACTAAAAAATGGCAAACACATAAAAAACAGCTAAACAATGCCCTTTGAGCATAGCTATTGTGCAGGGCATGGACAACATGGTGGTTTGCGAGCGTGCAAGGCTTTGGGAAGCGTTGTCGCATGCTAATCTTGCACCTTGTTCGCTGCGCGTCCCATGGCTTGCACGTTGTGTACATCCTCGAACGTAGAGCATGTTGCATGGCCTAGGCGCATGTCTCACGTTGCCTGGGCGTGCACTGGCTTTATCGCATGCACCAACGTCCAACACTAACCTCTCTTACCTAATTTGCATGCTCAGCTCGCCTCGTCCTTCTTTTCACTCGACGAAGCTTAAAGTTTGCCCATAAATCCTTTTTCTGTCTAGAAACTAAACCTAGTTTTAAAGGTTAATAAACTTAAAACCTGTAACTCAAGAAAAACTTCCTTCTACAAAGTTGTTTAGAGTTGTCTTAAGCATCTTACCTTAAAATTTTAGTTTAAAACTCAAAGTAATGTGTTTTGTAGCCCTTAAGAATAAAACATTGCTCAATTTTCCTCAAACAATGACCTTTGGTGCTTTAGCTCTGATGTTGCACTCTTTTCCCAACTCTTTTTTGTCTGACAACCTTACCTCAACAGATAAACTCAATAATGGTTCTTTTGATACTAATTTTAGAGAAAACTAACTAGTAGAAAGGAAGCTCTTATCATCCAAAGTCACGTATTTATAGTGAATGCTGACTAGAATTTTATACTTCCTGCTTGACAAAAATCTAAGCTCTTACATGCCTAGACATCTGAAAACCACTTCACCAAGCTCTACTTTTTTGTGAAAAAGATACGACACCAAGCTACTAGAACACGTAAAGCTCACTTGTTCATATGACAGTCAATACCAAAATGCAAGCCCTTCAACTTGGATCTTACCGCTTAACTCTTGACACACTCACTTCATGCCGCCTTGCCATGGATACATGCATGCCTCGTTGCACACCTTCTCGCATAGCCCTTGCTTGTGTGCCTTACTTTGGCCGCATGGTGCATCTCGCCTAGTCAAACTTGCCAACCTACACGCCTAGCAATGTTGTGTCCTTAGAGGTTATTTAGACAATCTCGGTCCCCCTAGTTTAACCTCAAAACACCTAGCTTAGAACACATACAATCAAACTTTTACCTTGTGCTAACCTTTTTTTAGCCGACTATCACCAACACTTAATAAAAACAAATCATTCTTCAAGGCTACCTTGGCTTCAATGACATATAAACCATGTCACATGGTTATCAACAAACTCTTACTAAGGTTTTCTTCCATCTTTTCTATAACTCAACTCAACTTCAACTTCTCCTTAAAACTATTGAAAGACTTGGGGGCTCTTAGGACTAGGGTTTACACTTCGAGCATTTAGGAGCTACAAAAGTAAGTTTTCATCTAAATCTTAATTTATTTTAATTAAAGTGTTTGATGCATGTTAATTTTTAATAGGATTTAGATACAATTAAAGTAATTTAGATCATTTTTCCGTCGCATATGTCATAATTTCCATAAGTTCTCTAAATGACCCAAATTTTCTATCTAAGCTGAGGTCCATACTTTAATATGAACACACTTTGTTTAAGCATAATAGTTCGTAAAAGTTGTTAAAAATTGGATAGACATCAAAGAAATTTTATTCGGGCCCTATTTTAAACAAAATAAACGTTCAAAAGTATCGTTTATTAATTCACTTGGGAACAAACTATTCTAGACACGAACCTCATTTTAAAGCTTCAAAACTTTGTAAAAACAGTAAAAAACGTTAAGTGGAAGCATTATGGAAGGGGGTTCCCATATGGCAATCACGAATCCTTCTTGTCCCACGCCGGTCTACCTCTCATATTATCCTTGCATGAAAAGTTAAGCATGAAAAGGGTGAGTATAAATGTATACACAGTAAGAGACCCACTACTGGTCTCGTTAAGGGTAAAAACTGTTAACTTCCTATTGGATGGTACCCTGCATCATAACAGTCTCGTGACCATATAGGATGCACATAATTAGTCTAGTGCTCCCAAAGGATGCATAACAGGTGGTGATCCCGTGGGACACCTACAAGGCACGCTACCTCATAGATAAAGCTAACAATTTCCCCTTAATCCATTCTAACAATTTAAACAGCAACCTAAAATACAGTCCAAGCTACCATCATCATATCATCATTTTAGTCCAACACATAAACAGTCAAATTACATAATCAATCATTAGTGTAACGATTCATCAAAATAATCAACATTAACTACCCCAGTTCAGTCAATTCAGTCAACACTAAACCATCAATACAATCTATTTAATATAACGATCAAACATTCTCCATTCAGTCAGTTCAACATTCTCAATTTAGTCAATACTTAACAACTCTGACATAGGAATCAATAGTAGAAAATCCCTTACCTTAGGGTTACCTAAGGTTCTTGATCGAACTAAAGTCCAACAAGCCAAACCTAAATATAAAGATAAGAAATTCAACACTTTCTCAAACAATAACCTCCATTTAATTCACCTAAATGTGAATTTCACAACTTACCTAAGTCAAATGGGAAAATGAACCCAACCTAAACTTATTAGATATTCAAGGTTTCGATCGATATTCTCCAACAGTACCTTCAAGAAACAACATCAATCCAACCAATTAAACCAACATCACACCTCAATGTATTTATAATGCAGAACCATAAAACCTGCAATTTACAAGCTTACCACCACCACGACAGATCACAAACATGCAGAGGCGATAGCTTAGATTTAGGCATGGCTCAAATACTACTGGAAACATGATTGCATGTAGCGGTAGACGGAGGTAGAGTGACAACAATGAATGTGACGGTGCAAAATGGAGAGACGATGCAAACGAGGCTGAACTCTTTGGTTGGGCTTCAGCTTTGATGGGACGCAGTAGCTTGGGCGATTGGCGGCTGAAGGCAAACGAAGAAGAAAAAAAAGAAAGGTAGAGGGCAACTGGCAGTGGTTGGGGAGAAAAAATGAAGAAGAAGAAGAAGAAAAAATGGGGAAAGATATGCACACAATTCGAGAATGGTTTTTAAAAAAGTAAATAATATTAATTATAATATATTATAATTATAATTATATTATAATTATTATTACTTTTCCATTTCCTTTTTCCTTTCTCAATTCTTTTTTTTTTCATCAAATTAAATCTTTTGCTCACCAATCTTCAATAAAAAAAAAAATGAAACACCCAAAATCCTTAAAACGTTAACTTAATTTGAAAATTAAGTTGAGAAAAATACCTCAAAATCTGGGGTGTTACATTCTTATCTCTTTAAGGAACTTTCGGCCTCGAAAGTTCTAATCCTTGAACAACTCTGGATAACAAGCTCTTATTTCATACTCTCTCTCCCATGTAGCCTCTTCCACTTGATGATTCCGCCACAAAATATTTACTTAAGCAATTCCTCTGTTACGAAGCATCTTTACCTCTCTAGCCAAAATCTCAACTGCTTGCTCTACATAGATCAAATTCTCATTAATTTCTGATGGTTCGTAGTCCACTACATGAGACGAATCTGTCATGTACTTTCTCAACATCGAAACATGGAAAACATTATAGACAGCAAAGAGTGATGGTGGCAATGCCAAACGATACGTCACAAGACCAATTCGCTCTAGAATCTCGAATGGTCTAACAAAACGAGGACTCAACTTTCCTTTCTTTTCAAGTCACAGAACACCCTTCATAGGTGTTACCTTCAAGAACACTTTATCTCCCACATCAAATTCAAGATCTTTCCGCTTCATATCAGCATAACTTTTCTGTCTATTCTATGTTGTTTGCATACATGCTCTAATCTTCTGTATAGCCTCATTAGTAGACTGAACTAATTCACAACCCATCAATCTCTGCTTACCAACCTCATCCTAACGAACAGAAGATTTGCAACACTTACCATATGAGGCCTTAAACGGTGCCATGCCAATAGAAGCCTGAAAACTTTTATTATATGCAAACTCCATCAAATGCAAGTGAGAGTCCTAACTACTTGGAAACTCTAATACATAAGCCCATAGCATATCCTCCAAAATTTAGTTCAAACGCTCAGTTTGACTATCAGTCAGTGGATGAAAAGCTATACTAAAATCTAACATCGTGCACATGGCAATCTGAAGTCTCTTCCAAAACTTGGAAGTAAAATATGCATCTCTGCCAGAAACAATCGAAACGGGCACTCCATGCTATCTCACAATCTCAGTCAATATAACTGTGCTACTTACTAGCAGTATAAGTGGATTTTCATAGGAGGAAATGCACTGATTTTATAAGTCTGTCGACAATAACCCAAATCACTGTATAACCCTTCAGGGTTGTAGATAGTCTCGTAATAAAATCCATGGACACATTATACCACTTTCACTCTAGCACACTTAAAGGTTGCAGCAAACCTACTGATTTCTGCCTAGGTGCTTTAACTTGCTGGCACACCAAGCACTTACTAACAAAATCTACCACTTCCCTTTTCATATTACGCCAGCAATAAACTCGTTTCAAATTTTGGTACGTTTTTGTGCTACTTGGACACATGAAAAATGGAGAACTACGAGCTTCATTCAACAAATCTGTCTTAACGTAGGGTTTGCTGACTCATATGACTGCCTCTCAAACAAAAACTCATCATCAGAGGATATAAAGAACTTATCAGTTTACCCTGTTTCTACAAGGCGACGCTTCTAAACCAAATAAGAATCATTATGCCGAGCAAGAATAATTTTCTGCCTCAAAGTCGGTTGCACTGTTAACTAAGCTAACTGTGAGGTAACTACTCCTACTGATACTGCAATCTCAGCTCTCTCAAAGTTTCAATGTAAAGGGGCCTGTCTGGTAATAAGTGCTGTTGAATTATGTTTTTCTACTAAAAGCATCGACTACCACATTCGCCTTACCTGGATGATACAACATCTCACAGTCATAATCCTTTACTAACTCAAGCCATCTTCGTTGTCTCATATTTAACTCCTTCTAAGTGAAGAAGTATTTCAGGATCTTATGGTCAGTAAAGATTTGTATCTTCTCACCATACAAATAGTGCCTTCAAATCTTAAGTACAAAAACCACTGTCACCAACTCTAAATCATGTGTAGGATAGTTCAGCTCATGACTCTTCAACCGACTAGAAGCATAAGCAACCACCTTATCTTGTTGCATCAAGACACAACTCGTTCCCTTCTTAGAGGCACCACTGTAAATCATAAAACTCTCAGATCCGACTAGCATTGTAGGGACCGATGTAATAACAAGCTTCTGCTAAAGATCTTGAGAACTGCTCTCACATGTTGGGCTTCAAACAAAAGGAGTCCCTTTCCTGGTCAACTGATTCAAAGGATTAATTATACGATAAAAGTCCTCTACAAACCTCCAGTAATAACCTGCCAAACCCAAAAAGCTATGAACCTCACTAGCTATGGAAGGTTGAGACCAAATGATAACAACTTTAATCTTTACTGGGTCCACAAAAACTCCCTCACTAGACACAACATGGCCAAGAAAAGTCACCTACTTCAGCCCGAACTCACACTTTGAAAATTTAGCATAAAGTTTATTGGCTTTGAGTCTCCAAAACCTTATGAAAATGCTTCTAATGCTCACCCTTTGTCTTGAGGTAAACCAAGATATCACTACTTCAACTTTGGCCTTCTTTAATATGCAAAACACGTAAAAAAAATGTATCTTGATGGTCTTTGCCCATCAAGTAGACAAACATCAAGAAAGCTCGACCATCAAGAAAACTAGTTTTCTTGATCAAAACATGTCATCAAAAACTCTTTCTTGATGATATTGACCATCAAGAAAAGAGACATTGATGTTATTTATCCATCAAGAAAATTGAAAAATTCATCAAGAAAATTATTTCTTGATGGTCAAAACATGTAAAAAAAACCTTTTCCATTTTTCTATTTTATGAAAAAAAAGAATAGATTTCTTTTTATGTTCCTCCAAGTTCATGCTAATTGGCATATTCATGATTTTGATTTTCTCCTCAATGAGGATTGTACTAACAATTGTAATATTGATATCCAAATTTATAAACAACTTCTACAATTTTTAATGTAGTATTGGGAATTTAAACCCGGGATCTCTTGTCCACAGATATATACATGTGCCAGTTGAGCTAATCTTATGTTCTACAACCATTACAAACTTTAAAAACCCTAAATTACAAACTTTCAATTCAACTCATTAAAGTTGAACACAATAACTAATTTAATTTTGTTAAAGACTTATTTCAATCTAATTATAATTACAACAGTTAACTTTTTAAAAAGTAATATTGTATTATTGATGTATATACAATAATAATAAGAAAATATAGTAAAGCTTTAAGAATTGAATATCGTGTTTTCTGATCCCGTTTATGAGGGTTCGAATTTCATGCTTCGTAGAAAATAGTTTTTCTTGATGGACAATATCCATCAAGATATCATTTTTTTATGGGTCTTGTCCATGACCTTATCCTAAACCCAGAATTATAATTTTTTTTCTTGATGGATAATGTCTATGATCTTTTTTTTTTTACTTTGTCCATCAAGAAACCTTAGACCCATCAAGAAAATTCTAAACCCATCAAGAAATTCAAAAAATATATATTAATTTTTTTCGATGATGGCCATTGCAAATCAAAAAAATTCATTCCTTGATGGGTCTCGTCCATCAAAAAAACTTATCTAACTTGATGTGCATTTCCAGTCAACTAATATATTATCTTTGATGTTTATTTTCTATCAAGAAATAGTTTTCTTGACATTTGTGGACCATCAACAAAACTAATAAAACTTTGCCCATCAAGGAAATAAAAAATTCACATTTTTTTAATGTTTTTTTCGTATTTCTTCAACAAAATAAGAGAACTTTTCTTGACGTACATGACCGCTAGCTAAGATAAACATTGTATCAAGAAAAATATTTTTCTTGACGGTCCTTTGCTATGACCATCAAGAAATCAAAATTTGTGTGCTTCAAGAAAGATAAAATTTGTAGTAGTGTATCATCAATAAAATTTATTACAAAAGTGTCTAAGAAATCCTTAAACACTCTGTTCATCAGATCCATGAATATGACAGGAGTGTTGGTCAAGCCAAAAGATATTACAATGAATTCATAATGTCCATATCTCGAACGAAAGGCAATCTTAGGAATATCAGTGTCTTTAATCCTCAACTGGTGATAGCCGAAGCGTAAATCACTCTTAGAGAACACAATGACTCCCTGCAGTTGTTCAAATAAATCATCGATTCTGGACAACGGATACCTGCTCTTGACTATCATCTTATTAAGCTCTCTATAGTCAATGCAAAGACGCATCGATTCATCTTTCTTCTTCACAACGATACTGGTGCTCCCCAAGGTGACACTAGGTCGAATGAAACCCTTGTCCAACAGTTCCTACAACTGGACCTTCAACTTTTTTAGTTTAGCTGGAACCATTCTGTACGTGACTCTTGAAATAGGAACGGTGCCTGGCTCCAACTCAATAGCAAAATCAACCTTCCTGTGAGGCAGAAGTCCTAGAAGCTCTTTTGGAAAAACATTAAGGTATTCCCTTACCACAGGTTCTAATGTCAAGGAAATCTCAACTTCTCTAGTATCCACCACACTAGCCAAGATACTCCCAGTATCCTAGTTAAGTAGCTTGTTGGCTTTCATAGCTAAGATTACTTTAGGCAATACCACATTCGTTACCCCTTTAAAGTTAAAGCTAGACTTTGTAGGAGGATTGAACACTACCTTCTTGCGAGAACAATCTATACTAGCATGATTAGCAGCCAACCAATCCATGCCTTAAATTACATATAAATCATGCATATCTAGGACTAGTAAGGTTACATCCAACTTATGACTTGTTATCTCAATTTGACATGCTTTAATTTTTCATTTAACAACATAATTTCTCCAGATGGTGTAGAGACTGATAAAACATAAGCTAGGGGCTTCACTTCTAAACATGCATGTGTTACAAATATCAAATATATAAAAGAATGAGAGAAACTAGAGTCAAATAGGGCTAAGGCATAATGTCGTAACACGGTAGCATACCCTGTCACGACTGTGCCAGCCCTCTCAGCCTCCGATATGTTGGTGGCAAAGACTTTGCCCTACTATGGTGCTTTTTCCCCTTGACTGCTCTGCTCAGCCCTAATAAGTCTCAAAGGACATCTGTTAGCTGTATGTCCCTCTTGCTTACACTTGAAGCAAATTTTGGTTCCAAAAAAACATCGACTTTGGTGGTTCTTTCCACAAGTATTACATAACAATTTCTCTCTTGCAGCTTCATCTGTCTCAATGGGGTTTTTTTGGTAACGACAAAAATCTCCACCTGATCTCAAGTTCCTTTAAGGAACTTCAACAGACTTTTGATCTGCTTTCCTCTTTTGTTCAGATGATGTTCCTGTATCAAACCCTTTGATTGAATCTCATCTTTCTGAATACTCGTGTACACTGTTAGACGCAGTGCTTCAGCCTAAGTAGATGGGTTAAATGCTCACACAAAACCTCTAATCTCTAACAAATCTCTCTACTCTGGCCTGCTCATTATCAATTAACTTAAGGCCAAAACGAGACAGTATATCAAACTCTTGATCATTCTCTTCTATTGTCATCTGTCCTTGCTTCAAATCCTAGAACTCCTGGCATTTAGCATCTCTAAAATTGGCAGAGAAGAACGTAGTGTAAAAGCACTCTCTAAACTAGTTCCAGGCGATCTGATCAAATTACCATCCAGCATTCGCATTGTGGATTGCCATAAGATGACACCTCTATCTCTGAGTAGAAAAATAGCACACTAAATCTTTTGATCTTCAGGGCACCTCATATAATTGAAGATGGTTTCCACAAAGGACAACCACAAATTTGCCTTAGTAGGATCCTCTAGTGATCCATCGAAAGTTTAAGGGTCGTACTTCCTGAAATCCCTCAAATGCTTTGCTTCAGCTGAGAGCTAATCTAGTATGTTCTGTTGCTGCTGTACAACTGGTTCTTGTGTAGGGACTGCTGATGCAGGCTGATTCTGAGTTATAGCAGAAGTAATAAGCTCTGTAAATCTCTACTCCAGATGAGCAGACATGGCAGCCAGATCTGTATGAGTAACAGGTGCAGCAGGGACGTTCTGTTCAGCTTATCCCTTAGCAGGCTGGTTACGCATTGATCCTCTACCTTAGCCTCTAAGACCACCCCTACATGCACCTCTTCTTGGCGGCATTTTCCTAATATCCACCAATAACTCCTTTACTCTTAACAATAAACACTTCCTTCATTCTAGTTTATCTTAGGCAAGTCATACTCATAAAATCATACATATAAATCCTGAAAGCATACTTCGCGAGTGACAAAGGATCGTTTTAGCCATAGGGACACAAAACATGAACTTACATCATAAGTCAATCTATAAAACCTAAAACTTAGACTCTTATTCCAATTGTAATGACCCAACTTTTCTATTTAAGTCGAGGTCCTTACTTTAATATGAAGACACTTTGTTTAAGCATAATAGTTCGTAAAAGCTGTTAAAAATTGAATAGACATCAAAGAAATTTTATTCAGGCCCTATTTCAAACAAAATAAACGTTCAAAAGTATCGTTCATTAATTTGCTTAGAAACAAACTATTCTAGACACGAACCTCGTTTTAAATCTTCAAAAATTAATAAAAACAGTACTAGATGTTAAGCGGAAGCATTATGAAAGAGGGTTTCCTTATGGCAATCACAAATCCTTCTTGTCCCTCGCCGGTCTATCTCTCGTACTACCCTTCCCTAAAAAGGTAAGTATGAAAAGGGTAAGTATAAATGTATACCCAGTAAGAGACCCACTACTGGTCTTATTAAGGGTAAAAACTATTAACTTCCTATTGGGAGGTACCTTGCATTATAACAGTCTCGTGACCCCATACGATGCACATAATCAGTCTAATGCCTTCGAATGATGCACATATCAGTCTAGTTTTTCTGAAAGATGCACCTATCAGTCTAGTGCTCTCAAAGGATGCATAACAAGTGGTGATCCCGTGGGACACTTGCAAGGCACACTACCCCATAGATAAAGCTAACAATTTTCCCTTAAATTCATTCTAACAATTTAAATAGCCAACTTAAAATACAGTTCAAGCTACCATCATCGTATCATCATTTTAGTCCAACACATAAACACTCAAATCACATAATCAATCATTAGTGTAACAATTCATCAAAATAATCAACATCAACTACCTTAGTCCAGTCCAATCAGTCAAAAGTAAACCATCACTACAAGCAATAATATAACGGTCAAACATTTTCAATTTATTCAGTTTAACGTTCTCACTTCAGTCAATACTTAGCAACTCTGACATAAAGATTAATAGTAGAAAATCCCTTACCTTAAAGTTTCCTAAGGTTCTTGATCGAACTAAAGCCCAACGAGCCAAATCTAAACATAAAGCTAAGAAACTCAACACTTTCTCAAACAATAACCTCCATTTAATTACCCAAATGTGAATTTCACCACTTACCTAAGTCAAATGGGGAAATGAACCCAACCTAAACCTATTGGATATTCAAGGTTTCGATTGATATCCTCTAGCAGTACCTTCAAGAAACAACACCAATCCAACCAATTAAACCAAATGTATTTGCAATGCAGAACCATAAAACTGACAATTTACACGCTTACCACCACCACAACAGATCACAAACAGACAGAGGTAGCAACTCATATCTGGGAGTGGCTTGAACACTATTGGAAACACGATTGCACGTAGCGACAGACAGAAGTAGAGAGGTGACAACTAACGTGGCGACGCAAAACATAGAGACGATGCGAACGAGGTTGAACTCTTCAACTGGGCTTCGGCTTCGTTGGGACGCAGGCTGCTCAGGACATGATCGACTCAAGACGTGGTGGCTTGGGCGATCGACGACTGGAGGTGAATGAAGAAGAAGAAAAAGAAAGGCAGAGGGATACCGTCTATGGCTGAGGAGAAAAAAAGGAAGAAGAAGAAGATGGAGATTTGGGGAAAGAGACACACGCAATTCGAGAAGAGTTTTAAAAAAATTAAATAATAATAATATATTATAATTATTATTAATTTTCCATTTTCTTTTTCCTTTTTCAATTCTTTTTTTTTCATCAAACTAAATCTTTTTCTCACCAATCTTTAATAGAAAAAATAATACCCAAAATTCTTAAAATCTTAACTTAATTTTAAAATTAAGTTGATAGAAATGCCTCAAAATTTGGAGTCTTACATTCTTACATTTAAATGCATTAGACTTGAAATGTGACGGTAGTTTTTAAAACAATTAGGGTACAAATTCATGCATTTATATTATAAATAAAATAATATCACAAAAAAATAAAAAAATTACTAAACATCAACAATAATCAATACATAAAAATGATAAAATTTATCAAACATACACCACAACATGCATGACTAATTAACATTAGAAATATACATTTACATATATATTTTGTCAATTAGATTCAACTTTCAAAATATAATCAATTAAAAAAGAAAGGAATCTTTTCTTTTCTTTTCCAATTGAGATTGAAATCTAAAACTACCAAGAATCAATTTTTTTAAGGAAGTTTTTTATAGACGACAATGTTGCAAATGACTCATAACCTTAGGCCCATAAGCAAAGGACAAGACCCATTAAACAAAAGGAGAAGACTTTTGGAGAATTTAGCAATACTAAAAGGGTATAAATACTAAGGGCGTGTTTGGGCCCCAATTATTTACTGTGGGCTTGGGTTATGATAACCCAAACCCATGTTTGGGGTCCGTGTAATAGAAACCCTAGTTTTAGGGTTTCTATTACACATCTTCACAACGAAATCCTTCCCCTTCCATGCTGAACGTCTCCCGGTTTATTTGCTCTCAACTCCTCTCTATCCGTCTCAACTCGTCCTCAATCGCTCGACACTCCTTCTCCTAAAACCCGTGTAATCCTTCCGATCTCCACATGAAATCGTCCCCCCTGTTCATTCTTTGGTCGTCGTTTCTTCTTCCTCGTAACAAAAACTATCCGTTTCTTCTTAAACTCATCCGTTTCTTCTTTCGGTTTCGTTGAACGGCTGACTTCTACACTTTGCCTCCGAAACGCATCTGCTTGCATGTTCACCACTGTTCTTGGTGAACATGCAATCTGGCTTTGTTTTTCCAATCTACTTCCCCTTGCCGCTTGGACTCCCATTTGCCGATTGGGTTTTTTTTCCTCCGATTTGGACAGTTCCTACACTACGGATACTACCATATTCTACACTTGGGATGTTCGAGCAAGGTAGGGTTGAAGGTAAGGTTTTGATTTCCAGTTTGTATTTTGTCGATGATGAGGATCATATCTATTGTCTGAATAATTATTTTCTGATTAGTTATGTTCTCTCAATAATTATGTGTGCATTGGTTCTGTTGTCTGAATAATTGCTTGTGTTCTCTAAATAATTTTTTGTTCTTTACTTTTGTTCACTTCTATCTTTGTTCATAATCTATCATCCCCATTGTAAATGACATTGTTGTTGTTTGTTTCACATTTATCTGATTTTTTATCTTCCTTCCAATTATATTTTTTTCTAATTAGGTTTCTTTATTTG
>JBBPDI010000001.1:5100368-5119537 GCA_037974545.1 Cucumis variabilis
AATTTTCCTTTTCCTTTTATTCCTTTCACATAAAAGAATAATTTAAAATAGAATAGGCTAATAAAATATCGGGTTTATAGTTGTGGTTGTATAGACCTTTGTTGGTTATGTTTTGGTTAAGGTGTCACCAGGTTTACTAGTGAAATCAGTTATTTATGGGCTACACTTTATGTCTGCATGTGATTAGTTTAGGATCCGTTGTGTTATGTTGCATATACAATGGTTTATATACTAGATAGGCAAGTTTATCTCGTTAAAGTTTTCAGCAGGTCGACAGTTACAGGTAGAGAAAAGCATTGTCTGTCAGCTTCACACCGTCTTTCGAACTAAGCTAGTAAGTAGTTCGGGAGGGGGTGTGACATAGTATACTGTAACAACCCAAGTTCTCGAATTAAACTAAGATTGTTACTTGAATACTAGACTCATACTTAAACATAAAACAGGATGAGTTTAAATAAAATTTTCACCATGACGAGGAGAATTTATAAAAAAGTCTGGGCCCTAATTAAAACAAAGTTTGAAAGTTTAGTTTAAATATCAAAAGAGAGTTAAATCACGAAAAGAAAACCTCTAACAGACTCAACTTCTAAAGAAAACTCATAAAACATAGACAATCAACGAAAGCAGTTTGAAGGACGTTCTCCTATGACAATCACGGCTCCTTCTTGTCCCTCCTCAGTCTGCCTCCCTTGTTAACTTTGCCTGAAAAATTTAAACATGAAAGGGTGAGTATAAACATACCCAGTAAGAGACCTACTACTGGTCCCGTTAGGGGTAAAATTAAAACTGTTAACTTCCTATTGGGGGTGCCCTACACTTTATCAGTTTTGCGATCCTGTAAGAACACACATAATCAGTCTAATGCCCTGCAGGACATATATATCAATCTAGTGCTCTGTAGGAAGCACAAATCAATCTAGTGGCCCCAAAGGGTGCACAACATGTGGCGATTCCGTAGGATACTTGCAAGGTACGCTACCCAATAGACAAAGCTAACATTCCCCCTCAGTCTAGTATAAACATTTAAACAGTCCAATCTAGCATGCCTAGTCAGTCAACAAATAGCAATTTAATTTACCATCAATTCATTCTTTCATTTCAACACATTTATAGTGAAGTAATACAATCCAACACCTAACTAAACAATATCATAGCGGTTCCTCCAGGAAACAACTTATACATAAACATCGCTCTCCTTAATTAACTCGATTCAGTTTGGTTCGTTTAATTCTATCTACAACACCACTCATGCCCTACATAACGATCAATAACCCATGATTCAATCCACATAAGGTTTTCAGTTCAATCATAACCAAATATATGCATCAGTCAGTCAATCGCAGTTCAATAGAATTTATACAGCTAAACAGTCATCAAGTATAAAGTGGTGCATCAGTCAGTCCATCTTATTTCAAAAGAATCCATTCAGACAACACAACTTTAATTTCATCATGAGTCCAGTAGTAAGAACTCTTACCTTCATATTACCTAAGTTCCATAATCGAATATAAGTCCAATGACACAAACCTATACACATAACAACAAAATTTTAGTACTTTTCCAAATCTATTTCCTCATTCAAATCATTCAACTTTGATATCCATGAACTTACCCAAGTAGATAGAGAATTAAGCTCTAATCAACCAGTCGAATTTCCAAGAACTCGAACACCATCCACCATGCCTCCTTCAATAACCAATAGAACCAAATGATTAATTCCACATTAAAACTCAACGAATCTATCTCGCAGACACCAACAAATTCATTGTTACAACTTACCCTACAACTCGATACTTCTTGTGGCAAGGTAAAAATTGTAACTTAGTATAGATGAAATCGACGTGTGTCGAAACCAATTTAATCGACAAAAGAGTAACTTTGGCTTACCACCCACAGCTGGAATGTGAAGAGCTGCACAGTAGCACTCCGATGAACGTAGTGACGCAGATGACTGGTGAACGAAGAAAACCACACGATAGGAAGAAAATACCAAGCTCCTATAATGAACAACGTGTTTATGGTCCCACCAATAGACAGAAATCCCTGTCGTGTCATTTAGAGGGTAGGGCCCTTTGTTCAAGTCTTGGAGAGCCCATTTAAGGAAACACTCATCTACTTACCCTAAAGTAGGGAATGAGTGAATTCCATCTTGTGTAATTATGTTTCCATCTTCCTACTCGGTCTTGTCCCAAAAATGATAAGCTTATTGGTCGACTATCTGGCCACTCTCATTTGTACAAATAAAAGAAAAATCCCTCGCGAATAGGAGTTCATAATACACTTAGTATTAAGATTAAATTTACCTAAGTCATCCTAATGAAATAGAAATTTAACTAGTTAACGGAGTTACATCTAGTGGTTACTATGTTGCAGTTCGGTCTTATGCGAACTCATTGCATAAGATACCTTCACTTTCATGTTAACTACATGAATACATTGGATCATTACATTTGTATCAAACACAAAGTGAGTTGTATTCATAGTGTTACCAAGATAAGGTACCCAGCCTTATCCCTATACTATAAATTTTTTAAGCTGATCTCTAACATTAATCCCTGTATGGCTCTACATACTGTTTAAGAATCATCAAATAGCTTAGGATATTAGTTTATTGGATTTGTGTTATTAACATAAAATTAACAGTATATTCAATAACAATTATTATAGTAATAACACTTTGTGAATAACGGTCAATGGATTATATTTACAATCTATGAGTTTTAGGACATAAATCCCAACATGCAAGTTCATCGTCCATTTTCCCTAACTTGTACTCATTTCCCTTCTCTTTATCTCCCATTTTTGGATTCATTTTTAATATATATTGTTCATATTGTACAATGGCCAAAGGCCTATATTCTTTGTGATATATTACATGTGTTATATTTGTTTGATCCATCATTTCCTTACTTCTCATCAACCAATGTGTTATTTGTGGTTTAGGTTTATCATAAGCCTTATCACATTAGTTGAGCTATTCTCATCACTTGGTCAGCATAAGTCACTAATGACTCGAGAGCATAAGTAGCAAGCACATGCCTAACGCACGTAAGGAAGAGTTCTCTTCCTTTGTGAGATAACATCCACGACTTGTATTCTGAAAGGCAAACAAGTGTGAGCACTAGGCACGGGAGGTTGCTATTCTTAATTGCGAGGTTCTATACGTCTTATAAATGAACTCTTCTACATACATCTCGCCTAACCACACTTAATCATATGGATCCCGAAGGGTGACCATGTGAAACCCAAATTTTTTTTAACCTTTGGATTTGCTAAGATTGGTCAAGGATAAGAGAAAATGAAATTTATAGGAAAATAAGGTAAAAATATTTGTAATTTAGGTTTGAGTGTAAGAAAAAGAGAAAAGTTAGAAAATTTTGGCTAAATGTCTAAAAGAAGTGATTTTCTCTTTAACGGTTAGCATGGACGACAATGAAGGCTAAAAGGACATCTATTTGAGTATCATGGGTGGCTAAGAAAGGTTTGAGAACCTCAGGATAGGCGTTTTGTACATGTAGTGGATGGTCAAGGAGAAAATAACCTTCAAAGGAGTGTCACTAGGCAAGGAACTTGTCTTTAAAGGTTATTTGGCTGACTGTTGGCATAAAAAATGGCCTAGGCAAGAAGAAGGTTGTGGGCATGAAGAACCTCAAAGGACAAAGTGTGGTGTTGAGATGTTACACAATGAAGCTTACTAGGTGTTTATCTAGGTTAGGTATCCTCTAAAGAGGTTAATTAGGTGGCAAGGCAAGGAACTAGGAGTTAGAGAAAGACTGTCACGTGAGGAAGGTATAGAGGTTAGTGGCTGAAGGAAGGATGGCACGCGAGGAAGGCTATGTGGCCAATTATGCATTAGAGGTTAGTTGGTTGAGAGTAAGTGCACGTAAGGAAGGCTTGACACGAGGAAGGTTTGACTAGGCATTTAGCTGAGTGTTAGGGGTTAGTACAAGGCTTATTCACTCGAGGAAGCAAGTCTATGTGAGGAAGGATGTTATGTGGCTAAGGGATATGTGATTGACTTAGATGTTAGCCATGTGAGTAGGACAAGTATGTGGCATGATGTGGGCATTCAATCAAGAGTAAGTCCAAGTGTCACAACCATGTCAACATGCATTTTGTGACCAAGTAGGACCTGGAGGAGGTGATTAGGTGTAATTACCAGATTAAGAGGTAAGTCTAATCACGGATTAAGTGTCACCCTAATCGCATGTAAGGGACTCAATAAATAGGCTAACTTCAATAATAAATTTCCCACAACTCACTCATGCAAAATTACTCAAACTAGTCTTGAAAGTTCAAAAATCGAATCTAGTTTATGAGAGAGGGCTGTTGTGCATTTTGGATTCAAGAAAGTTTGCATTTTGATCAAGAGAAGGCGAGAAAGCATTTCTTGGGTGAATTTGAGCAAAGGCGCATTCCAAGTGAGATGCATGACTCGTCTTTTGGAATTTGATTATGAAATTTTGAGGTAAAAAATTTAACTCATTTTAGATGAATGTTGTAACAGGAAGTTTTATCAAAAGAGTTATGAATTTTAGGTTATGATTTTTCAAAGATGAGTCATGTTTCTGGAAGTTAAACAGTGTCTGGGTAGTGGCTGAGAGTCATGCATGTGTTTATGAAAAGGGCTTGGCATTTTGTCAATATAGGTTATTTTGGGTCAGGTTGCACACATATAACAAAGTCATCGCACAGTCAAGCGACAAGGTGTGTGCTCAGGTTCATGCATGACACTACCATAATAGGTTAGCATAGACACTAGATAGGCACCAAGCACGCGCACGGCACCTCTTGCGAGGTTAACATGCAACACTTGGTCCCTCATCCCACTTTGAGGTTAGCACGTGCAACGCCAGCCTCCTGCACCATGTCATTGGTTTTTTATGGGCTATTTTTTAGCTATGTTTGGTTATTTTTATATTGTTTGAGAATTTTTAAGGATCTTTTGGATATTTTCATGTTCAAAGGATTAAATAAGGAATAAATATGAATTTTTTGGAACAAGGAGAATTAGGAAAAATTTCCAAGACCAAGGCTATTCAATTATTATGAGTAGTATCATGTTTCAAATGTATTTATTAAGCATGTTTTCAGGCTTACAAACAATAACTTTTGAGTAACACATTGATTTCTAAATGATTTATGAAGCATGTTTTCAAGCTCTACAAGGAACAACTTGTGAGTAATATCATGATTTCAAAAGTACTTATTGAACATGATTCCAAGATTTACAAATAAAATGATTTGTCAAACATGATCTCAAGTTATTATGCAAGCCATGTTATTGATAAATTTTTACTAAAATGATATTTCAACCAATGTTATGATTCCATGATTCAAGGAAATATTTCAAATGCTTTCAACGAAATATTTCATCTTTTCAAATGTTTTTGTGTCATGTTCAAATATTCTATGAGACCTATTATGTTGGAATTTATGTCCTAAAACTTGTAATTTTTAATCATATTCTATTCGGTAAAGTCGTTATTGAGAAATTGAATACTATAATCTTAAATCCAATAAACTAAATTCTTGCGGCTATTTTAAAGTAAACTTGACATTTATGTAGAGACATAAACGTGGATCAAGTTTAAGTACATAGCCTAAATAGTCTATAGTATATGAATAAAGGTTGGGTGTTTAATACAGGGAAACAATGGATGTGGCCCGCTTTGTAGTTAGTACAAATGTGGTGATCCTTAATCGTTCATGTAGAGACATGAAAGTAGAGGCATCTTATGTAAAGTGTTTACCACTGCATAGGTGAGGGTAACTCTTTGTCACTAGCACAATAAGCCTCCAACTTCAGAGGTATGACCAGGTGAATAGCTAGGGACATAGAGTGCAAGACAGAATTCACTCCTACCCACTTTAGGGTTAGTAGATAGGTTATTCTCTTAAGACTAAATCCAAGTCTTGAACAAGGGGCCACACTCTCTCATTGTCCCAAGAGGGATTCTGTTTATAGGTTGGACCTTAAACCAATTATTCAATAGTGGATCAATGGGACTTAAGTAGCAAGATGTAGTCTTGGAGGTAAAATGGTAATTTGATCTAGTCAAGATTACGAACAACGTGTGAAAGATTAACTTACTGATCATGGTTATATCAAATGAACAAAAATATATCTATAGTAAGGGGAGTTTAACTAAGGACTTTAATGGAATGACCCATTAGTTAACGAATGTTGATTAGTCCAGTTTAAAAGAGTTTAGCTAGCTAATCTCTGATTGTTAGAGCCTATGATCTATTGGTCCATTAGGTTTCCCTACTAGCTCATAAGGAATAAACTTAGAGCAGTATGATGGAATGAGTCAAATTGTTTGATTTAGGTTAGGAGAGAGAAACTGAGAAGTATATGTGATATAGTCGTTGGTTATCATATTATAAATAAAGCTCTATGTTTAAATGGAATTTAAATATTATAAATATGAATACTAATTCATACTCGAAAGCTAGAAAATGATGAAAATAGTTAAAGTTGTAAAAAGTCAAAATGTTGACATTTTTACTTTTAAAAATCAAACATTGAGTGGTTATAGATTTAAATGTGATTTAAATTTTGAGAAAATGAATGCGGATTCATGTTTGGGAGATTAGATTTAGTCAAGATGATCAAAATTGTAAAAAGTCAAAATGTTGATTTTTGAATTGAAAAAGTCAAAGTTAGACTTTGACTTGAATGATCAAACGACCATTTTACCCCTTGACTAAAGTTAGTGGAGAAATCCAACATTTTTATTGGATAATTCTACTAACTCTTAGTGGGCTATGTGGAGGCTCATGGTGATGACACAAAGCCTACTAATAGAAAGTGGAATGGTGAATAATTCCATTAAAGGTTAGTGGATTGTGAGGTGTTGAGTTATGGTGAATTCAATTGCATGCGTTTTGCATGTAATTTTTTTATAAATTAGTTTTGAATTTTTAGTTTTAAAAACTTTTTGAATTTTGTTAAAAAAAATTCAAAATTCTCTTTTACTAAAAATTAATTTTCTTTACCTCTTTCTTACACCAAAAAGAAAAAAAAAAACTCTCCCTTCCAAATTTAATATCTATCTATCCTAATTCCTTATTCAATCAAGTCCCCCAACCCTGATCGTCGTCTAGAGGATAGTAGGTGACTACTTGTTGTGGTTTGTTCAAGTTTGCGAAAGGAGTAGTTGTTCATATTTGTATAGCTACAAAGATAATTTTAATCAAACCCTAAATTCTTTTTAGTTTAGGGTTGCATGTTAACTAAGTGTAGTTAGGGTAATTTATCGATCTAGTTTCCACACTGCATGTTTAATTCTATTACATTGTATACATCTGGCTAATTTCATACTGATGATACGATTAAAGAACATATTTTTAACTATGGGCCACCAAGAAGGGTATATAATTATGCCTTAAATAAAGGAGGAGGGTTAGCTACCCATCGACTATTCTGTCTTTTGACGAAGGGGTAAATATTACCCGTGGCTATGGAGGACTATCTTAAAAAAGGTATGAAGATGTTTTAAGTTCCATGTCATAAATGTTTACTGTCAAATACTCACTAAGTCCTTCAATTTACCCTTTCATAAATGTTCTCCCACTTTCCTGGTACATATTCTGGATCTTCGAACGCCGAACATACTATTGTCAGGCCAACTTAGTTTTCAATCATAAAAAGGAATTGTTTTACTGTTAAGTATTACTATGTTTACTCAAGAGTTTATACTTTCATATTTATTATACATTTCACTTGGTATTTATAAAATGACTTCCAAGTGGGTCACACTACGTTTTAAAAGAATTTCAAGTCTTAAGACTTTTATTGTTGAATGTTTAATGTTTACAAGTCATGTGTCAGTTGAGGTTGTTTAATAGGTGAATGGCTTCGGCTGACATCACACGCCTCTGTAATTCACATATACGTCAAGGAGAGAAGAAATTAAGGGGTTGTGAAAACCGGAGGGGAGAAGAAAGGGTTGCGAAAATGCACTACCCCTGTGCTCATCGCTGGTCTTTCTCTTTCGGTAAGCTAGATGTCTATTTTTTTATTAAAAATCTCTTTTTTCCTAAAGTCATCAATTTTTTTTCCTAAGGTCATGGCTTGAAGTCAATTTGATACTTTTCCTTTATGTCTCTAAGCACCTTACTGCTCATCCTTTACCGTAGAGTGACACCGAATCATTGAGGTATGCTTCTTTTTATTTTCTTAGTGTACTTGAATTGGTTTTGAAAGTTAATTTATGGTGTATATGGATTCTGATGTGTGTTAATATTTCGTAGGAGTTAGTAGCATGATTTATCACATTGCATCTTCCTGTGGTAATTTCTACTTTCAATTATATTCTTCCATTACATTAGTTTTCTTTCGATTTGGATGGAGATTAGATAAAGATGAGATTTTTTTTTATTTTAATAGGGATTCAGTAAAGATGAGGGGAAGGTATTTTTAAAAAAAAAATAAAAGATCTCCCGACGAATAAATTGTGCATCGGGAGATCATCTAGGATATCCCAACGTCGTTATGGACAGCGTCAAGATATCCTCTCTCGACACATTTTTCTTGACTCTCATCCCAATGAACCTTTTTACATCGAAATATCCTTTTTCGATGCATTTTGTATATCTCTCGACGCTTGTGTGCGTTTGAAGATCCTCATTTTCTTGTAGTGCCCCTTTTACGCCGACAATGCCTTAAGGGACTTTTCTTCTGCAGTAATGTACAATATCAACAACTTTCCAGGTACTAAAGCTCCTAGCACTAAGAGACTAATCAAGTATTTCTTTATGTTGTTACAGACGTTCTGACAAGTCTCGTCACACACAAAATTTTCTTCTTTTCTCATCAACTTTTGAAAAGGTTGGCACCGTCCGACAAGGTTGAATATGAAAATTTGAATGTAAGCTTATCGTCCCTAGATACCTCTTAAATCATGCAAACGCTTTAGCCTTGGCATCTTCTAAATAGCATCAATCTTGGACTAGTCTATTTTGATCTCTCAATGTCTTACAATGAAGCCTAAAAACTTTTTTGAAGTCACACTGAGTGTGCACTTGAGAGGGTAAATCCTTAGCTGTATTTTTCGCAAGTGGTCGAACACAACTTTTAGGTCCTTTAAATTTTTTTGTCGTCTCTTAGATTTGACCACAAGATAATTAACATAGCACTCAACATGCTTATGAAGCATATCATCAAACACTTTTTGCATAGCGCGTTGATAAGTAGCACCAACATTTTTCAATCGAAATAGGATCATCTAGTAACAGTATATTCCCTTTGGAGTCCTAAAGGCTATCATTTGTTCATCTGAGAGAGCCATTCGTATTTGGTTATATCCATACAACCCATCCATAAAGGACAACTCCTCGTGTCTTATAGTTGTATCAACCATGATTTCAGTGATGAGCAAAGGAAAATCATCTTTAGGGCATGCATTACTCTGATCATGAAAGCCTACACAAAGGCGAAGCTACCCATTCTTTTTTCTGACAGAGACAATGTTTTCTATTCATGTTGGATATGTGGCCTCGCAAATGAATCCTGCTTCGATTAACTTGTTGACTTCAACCTCGATTTGGGGAATAAATTTTAGTGAAAACGTTGTTGTGCTTGCTTAATTGGCCGATACCCTTGTGTAATTGTGAGATGATGGACTGCTGCTTTTAGATCAAGTCTTGGCATCTCCTTGTACGACCAAGCAAAATTTTTCTTGTACTCAATGAGCAAACTCATGTCCTTATCCTCTTCTTCACTCGAGAGAGATGCACTATGAATATTGGGCATGGTTCCTCTATTATACCAATGTTCACCTCTTTTAGCTCATTTACGGTATATTGGCCACTATCCTCTAAACTGTGTAGGGCATCTTCTGAGTCTTCTTCAGGAGTTTCAATCTTTGTGTCCTCTTTTAGCTCATCTATGGTGATGTGATGACATGTGGTTTCACATTCACCTTATCCTGAACCTTCCTTTTCAAGATTAGCTAGTATAACAATATGCCTTTTCACCTTTAATGAACCTTGACTTGTCCTGAGAGTAACAAAGGTTTTCCTTTTCATTCAAGAAGGAACATTGCTATGAATTTCTCCAAACTGATGTGAGAGATGTTGATTCCTTCTTCTTTGTATCTATATTGGAACCAGTGTTGACATGTGGGCCTCCATCCCCAAGACAATTAAAAATTGGAGCATAAGGTGCTTGAACATTTTTTTTCTAGTCATGCCTATCAATTCAAAAGTTGATGGTCTTGTAATCGTCGATGCCTGATATGTGCTTTCCTCTGTTCTCGAAGTTGTAGTTAGCCTCCAAAAATTCGAACATCGTTCAAGGCTAGGCACTGACAAATGACTTTCTCTTTCTACCTCTGGTCATGTTTAGTCTTTCAAATACTGGGATGCGTGAAACAGACGGTCTAATTTGGTCAAATGATGAGGTTCTCTGACGAAGACTAATGTGTGTGCAAAGTGTGATACAAACTAATAAAGTCGTCTTAGTTTATTAATTATGCCACAAATTCAATCAAAAGAAACAAAATTAATCACAAGTTACATCTTGAAAGAGATAGTTCAAGTAAAGGAATTCTTACCATAACTAGAGGTTGTATCCAAGGGAATGGAAGGGTAGAGTCGATCTTGAAATTCACTTGAAAGAATAGTTGTTTGTAGAAAAAGAAAAGCATTAAAGAAACTGTAGAGAAATCAAATTAAACCAAGAATTAAGGGAATTTAAAATGTAAAATCAATCCACAATAAAAGGAGTACAAAGTAAACTCTATGAGAAAAATAAGGTGAAGGGCAATAAGCGTTATTTAATTCTTATTATCGAATTAAAAAAATGATTTTTGCTTTAAAAGGAGATTCTTGATCAAGATTCCTGCAAGATCAACTTGCTTGATTCTTGTAAGAGCCTTGATTAAGATTCAAGAAAAGAAACAATCACCACAAGTATTTATTGTATTCTTGCAATAACAACTAATGCCTAATTCTTGCTCTTAAAGAAAATCAAAGTATCTTTCATACTTTATAGAAACAATTTGAACAATGAATTAATTGAATTAATTATGCACATAAAATTGATAGAATTAAATTCACAAATTGCAAAGAAGAAGGGTGATTTATTCGAGCACTAATCAATTTCAAGTTTTGACATGTTTGATTACAAACAAGAAATAATTTGAGTTTTCTATAGAAATGAATAATCAAATAAATCTTGCATTAATTTTCTAGAGACAAAGTATCTTGCATAGAAATTGGTCAATCAAGAACAAATTTCACAATTAATTTGCAAAGTACACTTGTCCACTTACCTTTGCAAAAAAGTTAAAGATTCAACAAAAACGACACAAAGATTAGAGATTCAACATGCCTAATTAATAAGGAAAAAAATACAAGAAATTCTCCAAAAAATAGAAAGAATCCATTGTCCACTTACCTCTTGATGATTAGCCCTCCATTGGAAAAAGTTTGCTAGAAATTAATTGAGGGAAATAAAATGGTAGAATGGAGAGGAAGTTTTCTGAAAAATGAAAAATTGAGAAAATTTTAAGAGAATTTGGAGTTGACTTTGTGAAATCATGATGAATTAATAGGGAATTAGGGCTTATATAGCAAAGAAATAAAAATAATTGTTTATCGAGCTCAAAACCACAGCTTAAAGGCTGAGTCGTGCAAAGAATTGAAGAAATAACTTGCGTCCTTGGAGTTTTAAATCGATCACTTGGAGGTGGTGTGCGAGTAGCAGGTTAACGAGTGTCAAGGCTTTTTGAATATTTATGAATTTACCCCTATTTTTTTTCTTTACAGTGCATTTTCTTTTAAACTCCATTTTAGGTGATGTTCATTGTGTTGGATTCGTATCAAAGTCTTCTTTCATATAGTTATATGCATGAAGGATATGCTATAAGTCACAAGAATTAATTGATATAACTTAAAACGAGAAAGGAAAGAGTGGTTGACAGTAATCATATAACTATAGAGGACGTTGATAGTGTGGAAGATAAATGAGGTAATAGTTAGAGAATGTTGGGGCCGTTATTGACGCTTTTGGGTTGAAGAGAGCTCAGGTCCCTCATGAATTTTCAAGCTTTTGGACTCCGCGTGATCTGTGCAGTCACGACATACTTTTTGTCATCAATTTGTAAGCCTTGGGGTCAAATCCATCTTTCGTTTGCCTTTAGGGAAAGTTTGCTTTTGTCAGGTCAATTCTTTATCTCCTGCTTCGTTATCTTAGTTAATGGTGTAGTGAAGCTTTCTTTTAAGATTTTAATGTCACCAACCTTCAAGCCTTTTGGAGACTCCACGAACAGTGACTCACTTTTATTATGCATTAACAGAGGGACATAACACAAGATTGGTGGGTTAGAAGGCTTTTCATCCTTCGAGATCGTACTCTTTATGGTGCCAATGTGTGCCTCACCCTTTCCACAGTTAAAGTTTCTTGAACTTTCATGTGGTTCTCTACTTGCAAGTGATTCAAATGTTCCATTTTTATAAGTGCAATTTATGCACGCAAAGCTTTTGGGATATTATCATTCTCCAAATAAAACTTTACATTTGCGAAGTGAGACTCAGCCTCTGAGAACGGGTTAGAGTTGGCTTCAACCTTCTTTACACCGTCTTGATAAAATTTAAAGCACTTATGCAATGTCGAAGTTACTACTCCATTTCCATGAATCCAAGGATGACCGAGTAACAACTTGTAAATAATCTTAGGGTCTATGACATGAAACAATGCACTTGCTTTTAGGTCGCCAATTGTGAGTTTTCCGTATCATTTCTATAACTCTTTGGCTGCGCTGGTTGGAATCTTGGATTACCAGCATGTTATTTGAGAGGTCGTTCATCAAGATGCCTAACTATCTCAAAGTTTACTTTCACATTATGTTGACAGTTGATCCATTCTTGATGACAATCTGGTCGACTCTATATTCTCAAACATATCTAAAAACATACAAGAATTTATTATGAAGTTTAGATTCCAACACCCAATCCTCCTTTGAAAAGTCTATATACATGCAATAAGAAGCACTCTCGTATGTTGCAGTAGGAGCACTCGAACTTGATGCTTCTAAATTTAACAATCCACCAATATGGATGGTTTTTGGCTTCTTCAGGATATGATAATAGATCATCTACATTGAACCTCGATAGGTCTTTTGACATTTCCTCATTTTCTAGTGATCTTGTAGGGATGTTTCTTCCTCTGTCACGTTGATAGCATGACACACAATGACTTTTAGGACTTCATCCTGATGATAAACAAGGAAGTTTGTTAAAAGAAAGTCTACCAAGGTTACTAAGCACTGAGGTCAAGGGCAATTCCTATCTTCCTCCTGTATGAGCTTAGTCTTCTGAGTCTTCTTATTCTTTTCCCTCTTTTATAATTTGGTAGGAGTGGGACTCTTTTTGGGTTAAAGGCAATTGTCTTTTCTTTCGTTGGGTCACAACGATCTACCCTTCATCATCTTCTTTGATCGGTATTTCCTCTTCTTGAGGATCTCAGGTACGACTTTCTGATAGAATTGGAAGACTATAGGTTCAAAGGTCCCAAACTGGACCAAACTTGCCCTTTGCTCAAAAATAAATCTTGAAGAAGGAGCCTCTGACATTATCGTCATTACCGCATAATTTATTTGAGCTACTTCCTCTAAGTCTAGCTTGATCTTTTTGTTAGTAGAAAACTTTAGAATTAGCTCTATTAGCACAAAACATTTCTCTATTGGGTGACTAATTACTCGATGATACTTGTAGTAGTTAGGATCATCTACCTTTTCTGCTTGCTCATGTCGCTTACATTCTGATAGCTTGATTAGCTGCTTTTCTAGTAGTTGCTCTAGCATTTCTGCAATATGCAAATCTGGAAATGGATAAACTTTTTCCAGTCTTTCCTTTAAAGTCAGACGATGTCTCTCGCTTCCATCATCCTTCTTTTTCAGCTCTCACTTATTTCTTCTTGGAGAACTTCAGTAGGGTCAGTTTACGACTATAAATTCCTTCACGGTGCTCTTCACTATTTTTTTAGCATCGTTTATCTCTTTCTTATCTTTCTTTACTCCAGGAACAAGAAAATCTTTAGTTCCTCTGCTGGTGATACTTAACTTCATATCATGAGCGCGAGTTACCAACTATTCAAATATACTGGACGCTATTTCCTACAAAATGTAGAGAAGTCCCTAGTATATGCCTAGGGTGCACATTTCTACAGCTGACAGTTTAGTGAGTCTGTGCTTACAGTCAATACTCAAAGCCCTTTATTGGTTGATGTAGTTGATGACTAGCTTTTTGCTTTTATTATTTTGTATTTGTAAGCTCAATCATGCCTATAGTGTGCTTGATGCTGTAGAATCAGTTGAAAAAGCTCTTTTTCTTGTTGTTCCCAACTATCGATGACTTTTGACTCTAGATTGGTATACCACTCAAAAGCATTTCCTTCAAGCTTTAGACGAACTGCGTAACTAGTTGATTTCCTCTTCATCCAGTGTTCTCGCATATTTTGATAAAGTGGGCAATGTGTTGCTTTGGGTTGCCCTTTCCATTGAACTATTGAAACTTTGGAGGCTGGTGTCCAAACGCCATTCTCAAGTTGTTAATTCTTTTGGTGTATGACTTAGAGTACATGAAAGAGGTCTAAGATGAGCCTCCACACTAAGCTCTCATGGAGTTCGTGATTCACTACAAGAATCATGGTTTTCTCCAACGCAGCAACACGTCGCTGAAAACACTTACAAATGTCGTACACAACATCGACAGGCACGTCACCATCGAGGATACTTTTTGCGATGCATCTCATGCCAACGACTGGGAAACTTTCCCTGGTGCACACTTCGGTATGTCGTAGAAGGCTACTGTGACCTGACATCGTGGAAGGCTTCCTCGACACAGACATGGCGGAAGACTTCTGTGATGTCTACGTCGTAAGAGGTTTCCACAAGGTCTTCGTCGGGGAAGGTATTTTAATATTTTTTATTATATTTTGTCTTTTTTTTGTGTTTTATTATTATCTTTTTATTGTTTTCTATTATTTATTTTACTAAGGCACGACGTAATAAAATTTGTAGTAAAATTATTAAAATGAAAATATTATTCATTACAAAATGATACATGAAATATGTTCAATAAAAAAACAATTACATAATTTAAAACATTACATTAAAAAAAACTCAAAATCTAATGCTCTAGTGCATTGTAGGTATGGACGTCAAACCTACAAATGACATAAAAGTATAGTTAGAATATCACATATGAAAAGTCAAACAAATTATATATTAAAAAGTACGTACCCAAGTGATCACGAGCCTCTCTGTGTCTGACTTATCTCCTCAACATCTTCTTCATCTCTTCCATTTCTCATGCATGGTCCGCCATTTGTTGATCTCACTCTGCCATTTGTCGATCCCGCTTCTCATCCTTCAGGCGTTGTTCTTGGAGCATTCGGTTAGCATTTTCAAAGCTCGCTCTTAGTTTGCTAACCTCCGCTATGTGTACTTGCTAGTCATACATATTGGAGGAAGAAGATGAAGCAATCGTCATAAACTTGGATTTTGGGCCCCAACCAAGATCTTTTGAGTAGCCCAATCGTCTATCCAAAACTATCTCGCATATCTCGTCCTTAGTTAGTGGTTCAGAACTGTCTGAGATGGGCTGAGATTGAAGTTCTACCATTTGATTATACAGCTTGTAAGTTTGAGAGATGATCAGACTTAAAAATATAGAATTAAAAGTATAACCAAACATAAAGTTTTCTAAAACTTACAAAAGCGTCCTCTGCTGCTGGTGAAATGAACTCGCCACTACTATTGACGTGTGTTTCTCTGAATAACTCGACACGATCCACTAAACCATCGTATAGTTCAGTGAGCTCTGTTTTTCTCTAAAGAAACGATTTTGTGTCGCTCCTGTGGTTGTAAGGCTGTCACATCCTAATAGCCTTACACATATTTGATTGCTCCTACATTCAAAAAATGACGATAATCAAAACGTTATACTTTCAAATAAATGACATAAATAAATGTTAATTGTTTGCAACATAAAAGTATATAAATTACTTGAAACTATCGAGTGATATAGTGGTTACATAGAAAGTGCCAATCTTCCACCCAATTAACCAATCTCGAGGGGTGGGTTTGCCTGTGCTTGTTCAGGATCACTAAATTTCTTAAAATGTCGATAGTTACTTGTCTTGAATTCCTTCCACATGGTGAACATTTGATGCTCAACAAACCGATTAAGTGTTAGATCATTTAGATGAAACACGAAAAATTGCTACAAAAGAAATAGATTTCAAGTTAGTAAAGTTTTTATAGAGAATAGAAACATACATAGATGTTTATGAATTTACAGACTTACCATTAGGCCACCCTTGACGACCTCGATGCACTCTGGTGGTACATCTGTCCACTTTAGGGCCTAAATAGGAAACGTGTCTGGTATCAACAAATCGATCATGTAACTAAAACAAGGGACGTGTGTCGAGACAGGTCTGTCCCCTTCAAAGAGAATGAAAATAGAAATTATCCATTCTGCTCTACGTACCTCTGGACATCTATGTTTCAAGAATGTCGTCATACTCTCCTTGTAGTGAAAGTGGGAGCCAGATGAGAGGGATTTATTAAAAACGATTGTTATTAGATACAATAAGCATAACTTTAAGACATGATCAGTTGCGAGAAATTGTATTAAATATACTGGTTATTACGAACTTGAAGTATCACCTACAGACGACGAACCACCCGCGTTATCCAATGCGATAAGATTAAGGAAATAGTCTTCCTCATGCCTATTACTCGAAAAGTTAGACTCCATTTCTGCAAAAATAAAAATCAACAAACATTAAACAAATAAATGTGAGTATCACAACGTAATTAATTTATAGAAAAAGGACTAAATGTGTATATATGTCAAAAAAACATTGTTATTCATCATCGCTTGACCCGCTTTGATGTGATGATTGTTCGTCATCTTCATTGTTTATGAAATTTTCTACAACATGACGAACATTATTTGGTCTTTCCACTATTGTAGGATCAACTTCAGTCCTACACAGAGTGTTATCCTCAATGACGTGTTCATCTACATGATGTTTAACGATGATTTCCAGTGTATTAAGTTGATCATTCTTGTATCTTCCACATCTGGCAGGTCTCATACACGTTTATTTTGCACCACTTGAACAATTTTCAAATTGATACCAATTTTAGGATCCTCAAGGTAGAACACCTAATGTGCCTGGGTTGCAAGAATCGCGGGTTCCTCGACAAACCAAAAATGGGATGTGTTTATTAATTTGTAGCCTAGTTCCTCGTGCTTCCTATTATTTTTGTTTTTGTGTGTGTCAAACCATCGACACTTGAATAGCCAAGCACGTTGTTCAAATGGATATTGAACGTGCAACACTTTGTCCAAAACACCATAAAAATTGTTGTTGGCACTGTCTCCACTACCTTTCTCGATTACCATGACTCCACTATTTTGTGTTGTGCATGAGGAATCACGCTCCAACGTGTGAAATCGTACACCACCCATAACACATCCAATGTAAGAGCGAACATCAAGTACTTATATGCAATTTTAGGTTATTGCAGAAATGCTTGAGAAAATTTTGAATTGCCAAGCATTTCTGCAATAACCTAAAATTGGTGGATCATAAAAGTACTTATATGTATAAAATATGTATAAAGTAGAAATGCTCAAAGTCATTTACTCAAAATACCTGAGCTTTGAATCAATCGAAAAATGCTCATTGGTGTCTTTTACACAATTCATAAAAGCTTTCACCCCGATGACATATCAAAAGCAAGTGTTTCATAAAGTACATAATTGTGAGTTTGTGTGTCGACGAGGAATAAAACCCTATAATATGTATATTGTCAAATGAATATGTGAATTGATCAATGTATAGAAATCTGTACCTTTGGTACTCGATAATTTCATCCACATTGCTGAGGATCTACCAATGAAAGAGTCGTTTCTCTTCTTGTGATACACTTCATAAACGTGATGCTCCCAATGATCGTACTTTTTGAACAAATACTTCAAACTCACCAATGACCTCATCCTCTTCAATGCTATGGATGAACACATTGAGAATGACACCCTGTCCAGGCCTGACATTTACTCTAAAGTGGTGGAAAGATGGATTATACATCATATCTTTGACAACTTCATAAATGATGCTAATTATCCATTCAAAGCGTATCAAGCGACAATGAATAACAATGACCAATCACATATTCACATATTTCATTTGGAAAGATCGATTAGTTGGAGCATGTTGACATGGCTAGGCGTTTTAGACAAGCTACGTGTCAAACTAATGGGAATGGGTTCAAAGTTAGGCTACATATCTTAAGCCATTTCATTTTTTTATTTCTATTCCAAAAAAAGTTTTGAAATTGTTTGATATTATATTTATATATAAACCATAAAACTAATTGTTACCCCACATATTATTAGGGTTGACTATGAAGTAATTATTCATAAATTTATGCACTTTTGTATGTTACAAACTTTTATAATATTATATAAATTAGGATACACATTACAGATAACATATTACAATGTTTTCTTTTTTAAAAAATGTGTTTATAGCATGATAGAAGTACTGTATGTCTAAACATTCTAATACTTATTTAATATAATTTTAAATTTTAAATTTCAAAATCTAGACACATTACTTAGAATTTACATTGTCGGTTTGGATGATATAACAAAACATGTTTTAAGAAACATATATAATGCAAAATAAATCTTTATACATATAAGACAATAATAAGAATTGTGAAGTAAAGAGACTCGTACCCAAATCAGAACAAAGGACTTGTTCCCATGTCTTGTAATATAAATTTAATAATAATATAATTAAATGGTATAGAATCAACTTTATAGATATGTTCATGAATTAAAAGCATTAGTGCCTTCATCTTAATTATTATACCATGCACATGCTTAACATTCCATAAATCACAAATATTTTTCTCATATTATCACCAATTCTTCACTATAAAGACACAACAAAGTTGAGGAAAACGTGGAACAATCAAATACAACAAAAGAACCAAAAGAGAAGAAAAATGGCCAATATCCATCACTCTTCCAAATACAAAATTATTTATTCACTCCTTATCCTCTCACAAACCTTAACTCTTCCATCGCTGTGTTTAGAGACCAAAGACAATGTCTTCCCTGCCTTCATCCGA
>JBBPDI010000001.1:5142041-5153025 GCA_037974545.1 Cucumis variabilis
CATGTGCAAAAAATGCTATTTGCTAAAATTCAAAAGAAAAAGTGGTTTTGCCATTTTTCAAAATGAACCCTAAAAATATTGCTATATCTCTTATTATTTCTATAATATTATTAATGTGGCCCATATGTATTATATCATATTTTATCTCTTTTGGGCCTATTATTTTATTAGGCCCATTAGGTAAAAAGATAATGTCCTAATTAAAAAACATGATGTGTGGTGTTTATAAATAGAACCTTTCACCGTCTTTATTAAGTAGTTTATTCTTTTCATCAAGAAACTAAATCAAGATCTAAAGGAATGCAAGTGAGAGAAACATAATGCCTCAAGAAGATTATTCATACAATAAGGTATGTTATTTTTATTTAAATTTAATTTGTAAAACTAGTTTTTAACACGTGCGATGCACGTGATATTTGTATTTCATTTTTATTTTATTGCATAGCTTGATTTTTTCTTTCCAACAAATTTTTTCTTGTTAAGTATCTTCATTTTCAATTGATTAATTTTCCTCTCAATTGTTGTTGAAAATTAAACTCATAAATAATTCTTAAAATACTATATAATTGCTAGACAATCCTACTTTGCAACTATTAGAAAAATAAATTAACTATACTACATTAGTTTACCATACTAAATTACATCAACTTTAAGAGAAGAGAGTTGATAAATGAATAAAATGTACAAATTAAGAGAAGATGGCAAACTAACTCAATTTTTTTTTTATATACTTACATATTTAGATATTCTTAAAGATGTCAATTGATGAGATATTTTTTTATAAAAAAAATATTAACTTCATAAATCACATACTATCAATTAAAGAAATATTTTTCTAATTTCTATTGTTGTTTGTATTGATATTCGGATATGTTTTCATTTTTACCGATCTTTATGGATTTCTTGGATCAAAGCCAACAACTTCTCGATTTGATCATCCTAGCCCCTAGGTAGGTAGATCGATTGAACAGTCGACGACTAATGGAGATGTTCTAAAGGGCATATTTTATCTATAAAATGTAAAAGATTTTCAAAAGATATATTTTTAAAATAAACACATCTAAAAAAGCATAAAAAAATTAAAAAAAAAATAGAAAGAAAATGAACAACTCACATAAACATGCAATGCAATTGAGATATTCCTTCTTATTTGGAAGGCTATCCAAATTGTGTACAAATTGATGTAGAAAAAGAGCTTTTATAAGCATCCATATTTAAGAATTTCTAAAGGCCAATTTATTGTATTTTGTGTAAGAATTAATAATTAAATAAATTATTAATTATTTCCATTTAGAAAATGAACTTTTTGACTTCCTGAACTATGAAAGTGTTCATTAGTTACAACTTTTGAGAATTTCTAAAGCCTTATTCATTGTATTTTGGGTAAGAATTAATAATTAAGAGGAACTTTTTGAAGTCTTTAGCTTTATTAGTTATAACTTTTAATTTTCTTCAGCTTGAGCTATTAGAAGTTAAAAACACTTTTGATTTTATTAAGCTACTAATTATTTATAAGTTACAATTAACCTAATTAATTCATAAAATATCTCATTTTTTTAATTAGCATAAAAATAGGAAGGACAACATTGCCATCTATCTAATTATAGAAGCTATTTTGTAAAAAGGTCAAAAATGGAAGAAAAAATTTTCTCCTCATCCAAGCTTTTATATATACTATAGATTATCTAGTTCAAAGATCTTGACACTTATTGTTATATACCATGTTAGAGTTTTATTGTATAATTATAAGCCTAAAGTTTACATGTGGTATCAAAGCTTTGATTGAGAACTTGTGACTTTACATGGATGATTAATAATTTGTTTTTATTGTTTTCGCTGCATGTTTTCATCAATTTGAATTAAGATTATTCAATTATCAATTATCTTTTGAATTAAAGATTCTTGAATTATTATTTGAATTAAGAATGGTTGAATCATCTTTTGAATTAAAGATTTTTGAAATGGCTTTTAAATTAAAGATTCTTGAATTATCATTTGATTGAAGATTTTTTAATTATTGATTGTTAATTTTAATTAAGTTTGAAAGCTTGAAGAAAGAAATTTAATGATGTGTATATACATATATATGCACAAAATCACCGTTGGTCATGGTCTATTTTGGTCCTTTAATGATTAATTATTAGTTTGTATGTCTTGTTGGCCATAGTGTATAAACGTTTCTTTAATGATAATCATAATGTGATTGTTTTAGTTAAAGGATCAATAATGAATTTGATTGTTTTGTTTCGTTAATAATTAATTATCGATATGATTATTTTGTTTAAAAGGATTGTAAGTAGATTCAATTAATATTCTAATCCATAATTAAAGGAATTAAAATCTAATGAAGAGTAGGATGTTGCTAAAAATCTAATTAAATTTTAGATTTTGATGATATTTTTTAAAAGATTACTATATATTTATGTTTAAATTGATGATTATGTATTAATTATGTTTTGTGTTATGCATATGTTATGTTTAAAGTACTCACTTATCTTTAAAACTTAAATTATGCAATTAAATTTTGAAGAATAATATATGATTTTATGATGTATTATGAAATTATTGCAATATCTAACTGCAAATTGTGATGTAAATCACGCAGAATTATTTTTATGATAATCACATAAATTAAGTATCAAATGTATTTTTATGTGTTATGGATATATAATGATAATGATATAAAATATGATTTAAAGTATCCATTTATCCTAGTGATTTAAATTATATCGTTTAGATTGAAGGATAGTTTTGATAAAATTATTTGCAATATTAATATTTTTTGCAAATTTTGCGATTAAAATCACTTGGAAATTATGTTATTGGATATCTATATATTAGGAATAATTTGTTAGTCACCAAAGTGATCAAATTAATATGCTATATAGATATCAAATTAAACTTAGTTGGGGAAAACAAACAAATTTTAGAAATTGAAGAAAAATCCTTTTCTTCTGTTAGGAAGACGATAAATCTTTATTTTATTATTATGAAGAAAATAAATCTTTTATTTTCTTATTATGAAAAATATATTTTTTTTTATTTTCTTATCGTGGAATATATATATATATATATATATATATATTATTTTCTTATTATGGAAAAGAAATTTTTTTTATCTTCTTATCATGGAAAATATTTTATCTTCTTATTATGAAAAAGAAAACAAAAAGATAAAGATAACATCGCAAGATAATCACACTATCCAGGTGAGAGTTTTCCAAAATTAATATATTTTTATTTTTGGATTAAAGTTATTGAAGATTAATTCATTCTTATGTACTCCATTAATGCAATTACTAATTTAGTTGCTTAAATTTAAAATATAATAAATTATGCATGTTGAAATTCCATAAAGTTTGGAAATTATGTTTTATTATCCTTTGTGTTATGTTTAAATCACAAATAATTTAAAGCATGCATTTGTTTTTGATTATTTGACATTTATAGTATAGATAATTTGTTAGTCACGATAGTGACCAAATTAGTAAGCGCTTATATAAATATCAAATTAAAATTATGTTAGTTTAATTTTCAATGTTTAATTATCAATGTTTGTGATTGTTTTGTTGTAATATATCTATGTTATGAATAATTTGTTAGTCACCAAAATGGCCAAATTAGCAAGTCTTATAGATATATTCCATTGATATTGTTTTGCAAATTAAGGAAATAATTATTTATGATTATTTTAATATGATATCTATATTATGAATAATTTGTTAGTCACCAAAGTGGCCAAGTTAGTAAGTTCAATAGATACCAAATTAAAGTTAAATCAATTACTCATCTTTATGTGATGCTAATGAATTATATGATATTATGAAACATAAAGATATTATCATGAGTATATTGATTTTCATTATTATGAAACACTTAAATTATCCAAAGATAATTAGTAGTTATATAATTTTGAATTTTATTGTGGTTAATTGGAATTGTTTTACCATGATGTCTATGTTAGGAACCCTTTGTTAGTCACCAAAGTGGTCAAATTAAAGTTGATTCGATTACTCGTATTCTTCGATGCTAATGAATGAGATGATATTATGAAACATAAATGATTTGTCATGAGTGTATTAATTTTTGATATTATATAATATTTAATTTGTCCAAAGGTAATTACAAGTTTTATAATTGTGGTTAATTGAGGTGTTTGGTTAGATATTGTTAGTATACCCAAAGATAATTAATGTATCTAATTTAAGCATTTTTAAATTACCAATTATGTTAAATTAAATCTAGCATCAGTTAAGTATAAATATTGTACATTGGTGTGCCTTCCAAAGAAGAACTTCAATGTATAAGCTAACGATTGTTTAATGTTATATGAATCTGTATTGTATCTTTATGTTTATTTCTCAAAGCAATAAGGTATAAGCATATTATTTTGTGATTGCATCATCTACTTTTGTTTCTTTTCATTTGCACGCTACGTCTATTATCAAGTTTAATGGACTCAATTTCTCTAATTGGTACGAATAAATGTGATTTCATCTTGAAGTTTTGATCATGATTTAACATTCTTAAGTGAGAAACCTACTGTAGTTACTTCTATTAGCAGTGATGAGAATAGATCTTTCTATAAAGCTTGGAAAGATCAAATAGATAGAGTCTAATGTTTATATGAATGATTGTAGCAAACAATATCAAGTTCATAATTACAAAATTGAAAATGCCAAGGATTTTATAAAATTTATTGAAAATATGATGGAGAAAGCATTATTTTTTTACCCATTTACTAAATTCCAAGAAAGTCATAGTATATGTGTTCAATACACAATACCAAAACACCACAACAAAATGGTGCTGCAGAAAGGCATAATCGTATATTAATGAATATGGTTAGAAGTATCTTAATTAATTTATCTTTACCAGTGTTCTTGTGGATGTATTAAGAACCGCTTAATATTTATTAAACAAGGTTCCTAGTAAGTTAGTTTCAAAGACATCTTTTGAACTGTGGACAGGAAGGAAACCTAGTTTAAGGCACTTGCATGTTTGGTGTTGTCAAGCGAAAGTAAGAATTTATAATCCATAAGAAATGAAACTGGACTCAAGAATAACCAGTGGTTTATTCATTGGTTATCTAGAAAATCAAAGGGTATAGACGATTTTATTGTCCTAACCACAATATGAGAATAATTGAAACTGGAAATGTATGGTTCATTGAGAATGACATAATTAGTGGAAGTTTAGAACCACGTAAAGTGAAAATTCAAGAAGTTAGGGTGGACATCCCTTCATCTATAACTTCTTCTCAAATTGTTATTCCTGTAGTCGTTGACTCAGTTACAATCCACAAGAAGATAAATTACTGATCAAACACCACATAATGATGTTATAACAAATGAACCTGTAACTAAGGGACTACAAGAAATAGAGTTAAGAAGATCTGTAAGACCAAGAAGATCAGTTATTTCTGGTGACTACGTGGTTTATTTGCATGAGTCAAAATTTGTCTTAAGTATTGATAATGATCCGGTTTCATTTTAACAAGTCATTAAAAGAGATAATTCTACCAAATTGTTAGTTGCCATTAAAAAAAAAGGAGTTAAAATCTATGAATGATAATGAAGTTTGGGATCTTGTAGAGTTGCCTAAAGAAAGTATAAGAGATGAGTGTAAATGGGTCTTTAAGACCAAACGTGACTCAAATGGCAATATTGAATGATATAAGGCTAGACTTGTTGCAAAAGGTTATACTCAGAAAGATGATATTGATTACAAAGAGACATTTTCTTCTATCTCGTAAAAGGACTCATTAAGAACTATTATGGCTTTAGTAGCTCATTATGATTTAGAGCTTCATCAAATGAATGTGAAAAATTGCCTTTCTAAAAATGGAAATTTAGATGAAGAAGTGTTCATGGATCAACCAGAAAGTTTTATGGTTGAAGGAAAGGAACATATGATGTGTAAATTAAAGAAGTCAATATATGGACTAAACAAGCTTCCAGACAATGGTATCTTAAGTGCAATTGATACCATCACATCTTTTAGTTTTAAAGAAAACATCGTTGATCGATGTATATACCTAAGGATCAGTGGGAGTAAGTTTAATTATAATCCTTGTTCTATATACTTACTTACAAAAGATCTGATTATCTTGAGGTGATTAGATATTCAAATTCAGATTTTATCGGGTGTGTGGATACACGAAAAATCACTTTCGGAACAATTTTATGAAAATGTGTGAAGCAACGTATTGTTGCTGCCTCCACTATGGAGGTTGAATTTGTAGCATTCTTTGAGGCTATAACTCATGTTTTATGGCTGCAGAACTTTATCTCAAGGCTTGAAATTGTTGACAGAATTGTTAAGTCATTGAGAATTTATTGTGATAATTCTATAATAGTTTTCTTCTCAACAAACAACAAGTATTCTAAAGGTCCGAAACTTATGGAATTAAAATACTTTGTTGTTAAAGAAAAAGTTTAGAAACAAAGAGTGTCAATCAAACACAATAACACTAAACTTATGATTGTAGATCTACTAACTAAAGGATTGCCACTAAAGATATTTAATGATCATGTTAAACGTATGGACATTAGTGGATATCATCATTGAAATCAAGATTATGTTATTTGACACTTTGAGCTCATTTATTTATTGTTTTTGATTTTATCTTATGGTTCTGTTCTTATGATTAGTATATACATAAATAAATGATGTTAAACAGAACACCCTCTTTGATAAAGACACTTATTGTTGGATCGTTATTGATTATCTTTATTGTAGATCATGTTAATAGAAGAACTATTTTAATGATACATGGAAGGGAGTATGTTAGTGCAATGATGTATGACCGCCATGATTCTTTAGTATTTTCTTTGACTTAACATGATATGTTATGAAATTCAATTTTGCGCATTATGTCTATGAACGTATATGTAAATTATGTCAATGGGCCAAGTGGTAGAATGTTATATTTATTTTTAAATATAATATTATTAATGTGGCCCATATGTATTATATCATATTTTATCTCTTTTGGGCCTATTATATTATTAGGCCCATTAGGTAAGAAAATAATGCTCTAATTAAACACCATGATGGGTGATGTCTATAAATAAAACTTTAGGGATTGGTGCTCTCACTGCTTTATTAGGTAGCTTATTCTTTCCATTAAGAAACTAAATCAAGATCTAAAGGAAGGCAAGTGAGAGAAACACAATTCCTCAAGAAGATTATTCATGAATCAAGGTATGTTATTCTTATCCAAATTTAATTTGTAAAATCATCTAGTTCAAAGATCTTGACACTTATAGTTATATAAAATGTTAGGGTTTTATTGTATAATCATGAAACTAAAGTTTACAAAGGTTCCTTAATCACATTTCGTTTTTTTATTAAGTCTATAAATAACTTCTACTACCACAAAATGTCATGTTTTGATACCTACTTTTTAGTTTTTATCCTTATTTTCAAAAGGTGAGACATTTTGAAAACTAAAAAGTACTATTTAAAAATATGTTTTTTGTTTTTAGAATTTGGCTAAGCATGCAACTCTTAAACTTTAGACTGAATCAAACATGGTAAAAAATTTGAAAGGAAATAAGCTTAATTCTAAAAGATGAAATGGTTACCAAATGAAATCTAATTTAAATTTGGATTTAGTTTTTTAAAACATTGGTGAATAGAAACTTGTAGTGCAAGTAGTGCTTGTATAAGTTTAATTTTAAAAAACCTTAATGTAAGACTTAAACGTTTGATAATCATTTTTGTTTTTTAAAATTAAGTTTACATAAATTACCTTCATCTCTAAATTTATTTATTTTTCTAAAGTTTTACTAAAAGTTCAACAATTGTAATTCAAAAAATGCTAATAATTGTAAAAAATGGAAAGAAAATAGACTTAATTTAAAAAAAAAAAAAAAAAAGAAAAACACGGCTAGCAAGCTAGTAGTAGTAGGGGTAAATGGTTAAAATCTTTCGTGCTACATAATTAAGTTGTTCTATACGCCACCCTTTTTAAAATTCAAACAAAGAAGTCCTCTTCTAGTTCTACCTCTCTCGCTTTCTAATGGAGATGAGCAAATAAAATGGTTTTACATATTTGTCGTCTGCGTAGATTTTATTAATATTAATGAGTATCTATATTTTTATATTAATATTTATAATAAGAAAAAGATTGATGAGTTTTCTTCTTCCTATTATACAACTATATCTTTTTAGTCTGCTTTTATATTGGTCTTGTCACATATCTCACACTAAAAAAAGCATAAGGAAATTATAAAATTGTGTTATGTTTAATTGAATGTTATTCAATGTCTCGCTTTAATGTTTTGATCTATAAACAAAGTAAAAGGATAAACACAGCTGAAATCATGTAAATTTTAACAAATATCTAAATTAATAGAAATTAACCAAATTCATAATAATAACGATAATAAGGAGACCAGTCTAGATTAAAGGGCAGAAGGGAGAAGTTTGGAATAAGGTAAGGTAACAAAGACTAGAGGTGAAAAAACCCAAATGGAACTTTAATGTTATCAAACTTAATGTAGTTGGGTTGGATTGAGCTTCAACAATAATGTTATCGAACCGAACCGAACCAAATTGAATCGGTTCGATTCGATAACATTTAGGTTAAAAATTGAAAATTGAAATTAAACCCATCTACACTTCGTTCGTCTTTTTTGGTTGTTCGTTCGTCTTCGGTCTTCCTCCATCTACACTTCTTCGTTCGTCTTTGTTGCTTGTCGTTCTCCGTTCATCTTCGTTGTTGGTCGTTCTCCGTTTATCGTGGGTCTTCCTCCTTTGTTCGCCATTCTCCATCTATACGAGCATTTTTGGTCTTTTGTTCCGTCTTCCATCATTCTGTTCACGTGGGTCTGAAAAAGAGAAAGAAAAGTCCTCACCGGCCATTCTCCGTCTTCATTCGTCGTGGGTTCGTTCCCTTTCTTAAATTCCCACTTTTTTTTTTTTTTTATGTTTGATTATGTTTGTTAAGTTATGTTTGATTTGGAGGTTTTCTGCTATGTTCCTCTATCGATGCACATATGATTTTGGGGTTTGGAAAATTTCCATCCAAGTAAGTCGATAATGAGGTATAGATTCATAAAAAGTGTCATACATATCATAATGACCACATGATGATGATGATGGAGTAGGCTGGACAAAAGCATTCTTGAATGCACCCTTCTTTGTTCTGGATAATCATAATAATAATGCACCCTTCAAAGCCACACGCTAGGAGACAATCTCATCAATTGGAATCGTCTGATTATCCTCGAAGATATCAATTCCTTTCTTCTTCTTCGATCTTAACTTTGAACTTGAATTGTTTTCCCTTTCTTTGTTCAAGACTACATGTTTGATTGGATACTTCAACACTTATATGCTTATATATATCTTATCTTGAGGTTCCGAGTTCTTATTTGATGGTTTTTCTTACCTTTGCTTAGTTTTAAGTGTATATTTTATCAATACATTGAACAAGTATATATGATGTGTACTCTCAGTTACTCACCCTTATAAGCTTTTATAATTTGTGTTAAAATTTTATTTATTTATTATAAGCTTTTATAAGCTTCATGGTTAAGTGCAAGGCAAATTGAATGAGACCAAATTGAAAGTTTGCTATTATTAGAAATTTGTTATGATACAGACTCAAATATTTTAAGTTACGCAATGAATATATCCAAAAAGGTATAATGTCTGTAAATGAGTTACGGATCAAGTCCACAACAATAAGATTTGGAAATGGTATATCTTAACAAACATTTGCAAATGAATTGGAGGGCCAAGTTTGTTGGGTGATGTTATTGAAAACACAATTTGGTACTAATTGATCACCCATGATCAAAGGATTAGAGTGGCTTTTGAAATCAGAAATTTCACCATTGAAGTTGGAGTCACTAACGTCTAAGTAACTCAGGTTCTCATGAGAGAACGAGAGAGAAAATTGTTGAAGAAAATTCAGTGAACAAGATCAGATGACATTGTTTTGGTGTATTGCTTTAAACACCCAGAGTTCTCTTGCTGTATTTATTTCTTTGTTTTGCCTTCTCAATCAGACTACTTGTATTCTTAGTTTTCTTTACACTTATGGTTGCTTTTCTAATAATGATAATAATTCATGTTAAACAGAATATTTACATTCTATTTTGGTCCTTTGCAAAACAATAACACAACATTCCTCTATTTCTCACACATTTCAATATTCCCTTAAATTTATTAGATTTTAATTTGAGACTTCAAGTAAAAGAATAAGAAGTTGGAGTTGATATCTTGAACCTTGGTTTCTAAATCTTGGTTGGTTCAATGAGTATTTAAACTACGAAACTTTTGATTATAAACACATACAAAAATAAGTTAGACTAAACTAGTCTCTCTGTTTGAATTTACATATTTTTCTTCTACTTGTATTCTTAGTTTTCTTGATTTCTTAAACGAATGAACAAACTTCAAGTGTGATTATTTATTTTTTTGATAACTTTTCTTTTTTCTTTTTAGGAGTGGTTTTCTTCTGTTGTGGCTAATTGGAAACTCTGGATACCTTTCAAGTTTCTCGATTTCAGATTTGTTCCGCAGCAATTCCAGGTATGTTGTATTCCAATTATAATCCAGTTCTTATCTACCATTTGATTGAGTTAATATTTCTAGTAATGTATGCCTTATTGTTTTCTTTGATGATTATTAGTTAAAAATTGTGTGCTTTTTTTGTTTATTTTGTTTGATGATTATTAGGATGACTTCATTCTCTATAGACGAAACATCAAAACAAAGTTGTTCTATTCCAGTGTTAGAAAAAAGAAAATCAGTTAAACCACCATCATGGGTATGGGAACATTTTATAAAAGTAGAAGGATGTGATCCTAAATATCCTAGGGCTGCTTGTGAACATTGTGAGACTTCATATGCCCGTGATTCCAAAAAAAATGGTACAACTAATTTAAAAAGACATTTAGAGAAGTGTAAGAAGTATGTAGATCCATTGGAAGATAATGTTGAAGGAGAAGGAGATTCTGAAAGTAGT
>JBBPDI010000001.1:5160463-5173146 GCA_037974545.1 Cucumis variabilis
GATATCATTATTGAAATCAAGATTATGTTATTTGACACTTTGAGCTCATTTATTTATTGTTTCTGATTTTATCTTATCGTTATGTTCTTATGATTAGTATATACATAAATAAATAATGTTAAACAGAATATCGTTTTTTTATAAAGACACTTATTGTTGGACCGTTATTGATTATTTTTGTTGTAGATCATGTTAATAGAAGAACTATTTTAGTGATACATGGAAGGGAGTATGTTAGTGCAATGATGTATGACCGCCATGATTCTTTAGTAGTTTCTTTGACTTAACATGATATGTTATGAAGTTCAATTTTACGCATTATGTCTATGAACGTATATGATAAATTATGTCAATGGGCCAAGTGGAAGAATGTTATATTTATTTTTAAATGTAATATTATTAATGTGGCCCATATGTATTATATCATATTTTATCTCTTTTGGGTCCATTATTTTATTAGGCCCATTAGGTAAAAAGATAATGTCCTAATTAAACATCATGATGATGAGTAGTGTCTATGAATAGAACCTTAGGTATTGATCCTCTCACTGCCTTTATTAACTAGCTTATTCTTTCCATCAATGGAAGGCAAGTGAGAGAAACACAATTCCTCAAAAAAATTATTCATGGATCATGGTATGTTATTCTTATCCAAATTTAATTTGTAAAATCATCTAGTTCAAAGATCTTGACACTTATTGTTATATACAATGTTAGGGTTTAATTGTATGATCATAAAACTAAAGTTTCCAAAGGTTCCTTAATCACATTTCCTTTTCTTATTAAGTCTATAAATACCTTCTTCTACCACAAAATGTTATGTTTTTGATACCTACTTTTTAGTTTTTATCCTTATTTTCAAAAGGTGAGTCATTTTGAAAACTAAAAAGTACTATTTTAAAATGTATTTTTTTTGTTTTTAGACTCTGACTAAGCATGCAACTCTTCAACTTTAGATTGAATCAAACATGGTAAAAAATTTGAAAGGAAATAAGCTTAATTCTAAAAAATGAAATGGTTACCAAATGAAACCTAATTTAAATTTGGATTTAGTTTTTTAAAACATTGGTGAATAGAAACTTATAGTGCAAGTAGTGCTTGTATGAGTTTAATTTTGAAAAACCTTAATATAAGACTTAACGTTTGATAACTATTTTGTTTTTTAGAATTAAGTTTACATAAATTATTTTCTATCCTAAATTTATTTATTTTTTTAAAGTTTTACTAAGAATTCAACAATTGTGCTTCGAGAAATGCTGATAATTATAAAAAGTGGAAAGAAAATAGACTTAATTTAAAAATTAAAAAAAAAAAAGAAAAAAAAAACTGCTAGCAAGCTAGTAGTAGTAGGGGTAAATGGTTAAAATCTTTCGTGCTACATAATTAAGTTGTTTTATACGCCACCCTTATTAAAATTCTAAAATTGCATGAATGAAAAACAAAGAAGTCCTCTTCTAGTTCTACGTCTCTCGCTTTCTAATGGAGATGAGCAAATAAAATGGTTTTACATATTTGTCGTCTGTGTAAATTTTATTAATATTTTTTATAGTAGTAACCCTTCAACACAACTTTTAATAAAATATAACATATAAATAAATAATAAAATTAAGAAAAAATTCTTTCTTTCTTTACTTTTTCCTCTTTTATGAAATTCTCACCAATTTGACAAGTATGAGGAGGATTACATGGTCAATAAGGTTGAACATCTTATAGACTGATGACGTGAGTGTTGGATTATCAAAAAATTGACATGTGGCTATAATCACTAAATACACTAATGAACATCTATATTTTATATTAATATTTATAATAAATAAAAGATAGATGAGTTTTCTTCTTCCTATTATACAACTATATCCTTTTAGTCTGCTTTTATATTGGTCTTGTCACATATCTCACACTAAAAAAAGCATAAGGAAATTATAAAATTGTGTTATGTTTAATTGAATGTTATTCAATGTCTCTTTAATGTTTTGATCTACAAACAAAGTAAAAAGATAAACACATCACTGAAATCATGTAAATTTTAAAAAATATCTAAATTTATAGAAATTAACCAAATTCATAATATAATAATGATAATAAGGAGATCAGTCAAGATTAAAGGGCAGAGGGGAGAAGTTTGGAATAAGGTAAGGTAACAAAGACTGAGCTTAGCATGCCTCTCCCTCCTCAAAGCGTAAAATAGGCTTGTCCAGTCAAAGTAGAGCATGAGCCTTGAAGAAAGCCTCACCATAAGGCTCAGCCCAGAGGAGGCAAGACTCGAAAGAGGAATCACAAGGTGGCTCAACTCAATCTAACTCAAGCTGAGCATAAGCCTAGAGGTTACAGGAAGTTTGACATAACTTAATCTGACCTATTCCAAAATCGAGATCAAATAGGGAGCAACGTTATGTTTCCTACTCCGAGAAGGATTGAGAGTAGGAAAATCTATAAAAGTGATAATCCGAGCATATGAAAAGATAACTTTGAAATTTCTAATTTCTCTTCTACACCTTAATTCATATACTAACTTAAGCATTAAAGCCCTTTTATGTTTTGCAGGTTTGATCCTCCCTCTTTTTCTCAATTATAAATTTATCTCTGATGTCAACAACAATAACATCGACATAACATCAACAACAACAAACAATAACAAACAAAATATATATAATAGTTATGATTAAAAATATTGCACGTGCAGAAAATTTAGTATAGCAAGACATAATAAGTTTGTAGTAAAAATAAGATGTAAGACAAGCTCTGGTATTATTAACCAACTCCTAAAATTTAACTCTAAAAGTAGTAGATTTTTTTTTTTCTTCCAAACCATTAATTATATTGTGTTTCTAGTTAATTAGTCACTATCATTTAACATCATTCTCAAGATGTTTACATCTATTTAATACTATTTTTTTTTATAACATGATATGATATAAGTCTAAAAACGATATGTGTAGCGCAATGTCATAATCATATTAATTGTGTTAATAATATAAAATAAATAGAAAGGTAGTTCAAAGTTCAAATTAAGTAAATAAAGTATTAAAACTTGGTGGAACTAAATTTATAGTGTAAACACGGCCTTTGACCATAACTTATAGTGAAAAGAAAACTAAAGAAAATGGATGCAAGAGGTCTTTTTCAACCATATAATTAAGAGAAAGGAAACGTAGAAAAACCTATATAAAAGCAAGAGATTTGAATGATAAATTAAGCCAATTTCCACAACAAAAACATTATGGGAATTTGATATTAAATCTCTCTTTATGCACCCATTACTCATTTCTTTTCCTCAAGTATTCTTCTCAACCTTTTCAAGAAATTACATCCATTTTTATAGCCTATCTCGCAAGTTTAGGATTCAAAATATAAATTCGAAACTTGATGGTTCAAATATTTCCCTACGTTCTTATGACATGGTAATTAAAACATTTTATTTTCAATTAGGTGCTGGAAAAATAGCAAAAAAGAAAAAAATGATAATATGATTCATGTCACTACATTTTCTAAATTACAAAAGTAGCAAATTTAGAAGCTGATAACCCTCTAATAGCCTTTTAATAACCATATGATAGCCGCTTGATAGCCATGTGATATCACTAATTATTTGTCATATTTGTCATATTCGCAATAGACAAAAAAGAGGTGTCATGTATTGTTTTTTTCTAAATGTTTTTTTTTCATCTAATGCAATTTCCTTTTAATTATTAGTCTTAAAACACTCCAAAGTAAAAGGTTATTCTCATATGTCAATTTAATACATTTACTCATATGCATTTTAAAAAAATTGTCAAGAGGTCACCTAAACATATATAGATTTGTTATAAAGAAAAAAAAATAATTTTAAGGCATGAAAAAGAAAGGAAAATTGCATAGGTAACATTTTAAGAATATGATATAGCAAATATAGCACATTGTTTTAAAATTTTTAAATATGAAAAAATTTTTACTTATAAAAATACTCTTCATCTTAAATATGTTATTCCTAAACTGCCATTCAATAATTTTTTTCCCCTCTTTTTAATGACCTATTCATTATTTATTTATTTTCCTACTTTCTAAGGTCATAACTATTTATTTATTCTTATATGAGAAAAATTATTTCTTTTTGTCTTAATCTTGATTTTAAAATATTAACAGTACAATAATTGCAATATGAAATATTAGTGGTTGTTGATCAAAGTAATTTAACTTCATTTGTGATTTTTTCTTTTACTTTCTTCGATGTCTATTTTGAGTTGAATCTGATTTCAAATGATTTTGTTTTATTTTTTTACATTGATTTTGTTTTGGTTTTACTTTGTCTCAGTTTTGTATATCAGTGATATATTTATATTATATGTATTAGTTGGTTGATATACTTATTACGTGATTTTTATTTTTTCAAATTTTATGCAGTTCATTATAGTATTATTAAGTATATGAATTATATAACTCAGTGTATCATTATGAACTATATCAACAATATATTGTTAAAACATATCAGTAAAGCGAATCATTATCAAGTATATGAATCAAATTTACAAGTGTATATTAAGTCTATAAGTAGGACTTCAAGCATATCAAGTGTATTTAATCAATCAAATGTATAAGTGAAGAATACGAAGTGTATTTGCAGTACATCGAGTATATCAAACATATCATGTACATCAAGTATATCAAATTTGTTTAGTGTACCAATGAAGCGTAACAAATTTATTAGCGGTATATCAAGTGTATCAAACTTATAAGTGAAACGTTTAAGTGTATCAAACTAATCAAGTGTATCAAAGCCTAAGAGGTATCAAGTGTATCAAGAAGAATCAAATGTAATGAGGAGTATTATGTGTATCAAGATATTTTAGGTGTGTACGTATCAAAAGATATCGAGTGTATCAAAGAATATCAGGTGTATAAAGTATATCTATCAAATGTATCAGGTGTATCAAGAAGTATCAGGTGTATCAAGGAGTATTAGGTGTATAAAGTATATCTATCAAATGTATCAGGTGTATCAAGAAGTATCAGGTGTATCGAGGAGTATTAGGTGTATTAGACATGTATTAGATGTATCAAATGTTTATTAATAACGAGGACATTTATGACATTTTACCTCTTGATGTGTGGGTTGAACTTTGTTTTTGTCATTTTCGTAAAAATAATAAAGTATGTATGCTATAGACTAAATTATTATAATTTGTTTTGCCATTTTTGCAAATGTCCAAAAAGAAAAGTACTCGTTATTGATTTTAATATAAAAATTATCCATTCTTTTAAACTTATAATATAAACTATGCTTAAAAAGCTTCACGTCAGAGAATATATATGATTCTGATTCATTAGTGAAAGACCTCTAAACTTAGGTTGAACTTGTATTGCATATTTTTATTCTCATGTTTACTATTTTAAGAATGTTAGTTTTTTCCTTAATGAGCTGTTTCTAAATCTAAAATGTCAAATTACATAAAATAGAAACAAACTTAAGTAGTAGTACTGTTAATAGCTTTAAGTTAGTAAATTAATTTTTTCAAGAATAGTTATTCAAATTAATGTAACTGAAATGGTTCGTTCCAGCCTCTATTCAAATTAATGACTCCAATGGAATATCCTTTGTAGTACAGTCGGTACCCCCTCCAAAGAGCATATGTTTTGTTGAAAGAAATGTTAATATCTATGGTACCTTCCAAAGTAGAGCAGTGGAGGAGTTTGATGAATACAATCCAAACTCAGAAGTCTTTGTCTTCGTCTGCATCCATGTAGTCCCACTGAAAAGCTTTGGAACTAAATCAGAAAGCCAGACATCAAAGCAACATAAAATATCTGATTCAAATCCCACACAAGCCAAGAAGAATAACACAGCAAATCTAAATGATTCAGGAAATAACTCACTGGATCGGCTTTGGTAGAAAAGAAGAGAGAGAAAGGAAAAGCCATTATAGATATTAATTAAAAGAATCCTAGTCATTACTCTAGAAGCTTTAAACTCTCATCAAAGAGATAAGTTTCTTTCACCTCTCCTCATTTTAGACCACGCCACAACTCGGATCACCACAGTAATAGAGATCTACACATTAATAGCCCCACAAGTGAACAATTTGAAGATCCATCTGACAATCAGGGCCCACAAAATAAACCTTTGTTGAAGAAATACTATCGAATTAAAAAACAGTCGGGATCCACTATAAATACTCAAGAGTCCTCCTCTCTACCAACAGAAGTTTCAAGGGACAAAACTTGCAATTTGGTTGTGAATTTAGGATCATTGTCATCATTGGATACCTATTTAAATCCAGATGAATTGAATAGCATGGAACCAGTGGAGTATGCTTCTGATACACCACAAACCAACAGTCAACATGACAAAAAGAGCTACTTCTCATAAGAAATTCGACCCGTTCGAACAAATAAGAGATTTTTTTTTATGATGACAAATAAGCAAAAAGAGAAAATTTTCAAGCAAAGACTGGTTACCTGGCTAAAAGAAAATGACTTGAAACTCTCACCAACTCATAATACTTTTCCCAGCTCTTCTTATGTTCCTACACCTATAAATGTAACTGAAATGGATGGCATTTTGGGCAACACAGACTCGGAGCCATGGGAAAATATTAGTGATACATGAAAATAGTTTGTTGGAATATTAGAGGGTTAGGCTCTCTATCAAAAAGAGCCCAAATAAAATTTCTCTTTTCATTCTATGCCCTTGACATTGTTGTTCTTACAAAAACAAAACTCTCTTGTTTAAAAATTTTCAATGTCAAATCTATCTGGTCTCTTGCTTATTATAAAATGGCTAGCTCTTAAATCAAATGGAAGTTTAGGTAGAAACTTGTGATGTGGAATGATTTAAATTACAAAGCTTTTAGTTTCATAGAAGGTAGATTCTCTCTATCAGTTAATTTTTAATTTGTGGATGGTTGCATGTGATGTTTCACTGCTGTATATGGCCTAACGAGATCGGACGGTAGAAATTTGTTCTGGGAGGAGCTCAATCAACTTCAAAACAAATGCAACTCGCCTTGGTTTTTAACAGGAGATTTTAATGTGGTAAGATGGGTTAGTAAAACTAATGCTAAAGCAGTAGACAAAATTGAAATGAATAGTCTAAACAATTTCATATAGCAGAATGATCTCATTGACCCTCCTCTCTCAAACAATAACTTCACTTGGTCCAACCTAAGATCAACTAAATTTCTCACGTCTTGATAGATTCCTTTTTATAAATGAGTGGGAAAGGCATTGCAGTATTCATTTCTCAAGGACCCTACCCAGGACCATCTCAGACCATTTTCCCATTGTATTGGAGTTTACTAAAATAAAATGGGGTCCTAGTTCTTTCAGGCTAAACAACTTCTCTTTATATGACCCTATTTCAAGAAAAACATTCAAATCTGGTGGGAGAACACTAAACAAGAAGGGTTAAATGGATTCACTTTCATTCAAAGGCTCAAAGAATTAGCCAAAGTTATTCAAAGTTGGCAGTTCAAAGATAATAAACAAAGGGACAGTGCAAAGAAAGAGATTATAAATGAGATTGAGTTGATTGAACTGATTGAATTTAACAACAAAATAACTTAGGAGTTGCACTCCAAAAGATTAACTCTTAAGTCTTATCTCAGTAATATCAAATTCAAACAAGCTTAACTTTGGAGTCAAAGAGTTCATAGGAACTGGCTTACAGATGGTGATGAAAACACTGCCTACTTCCAAAGTTTGCTCTATAAATCAAAGAAGAAACTTGATATCAAAAGTCATAGACTCAAAAAGGAACGTTCAATTCACAGATAACTCTATAGCAGAATCCTTCATAGGCCATTACCATGAAATTTATAATGGAGAAGCCAAAGTGGGTGTGGATTTCAAATCTTGACTGGAATTCAATTGATACCAAACACCATGATACTCTCACGTCTCCTTTTAAGGAAGAAGAAGTTAGAGAACAATCCTATCCTTTGAAAAGGGTAAAACCCTAGGCCCAGACGAATTTATAAGGTTGTTCTATAAAAAGTATTGGAGGATCGTTAAGAAAGATGTCATGGACGCCTTTGATGAATTCCACAAAAATGGTATCATCAACAAGAACGTAAACAATACATTCATCACCTTCATTGACAAATAAATTAATAAATAAATAAATGTGTGACTACTGCAGACTATAGGCCAATCAGCCTCACTACCTCTCTTTATAAAATATTTGCAAAGACGCTGGTCAATAGACTACAGATCACTTTGGCATAAACGATAGCTGAAAATCAGATGATCTTCGTAAAGGACAAACAAATCACAGATGCAATTCTGATAACAAATGGAGCTATTGATTATTAGAGAGTTAAAGAAAGTCAAAGGATTTATCCTACAACTTGACATAGAAAAGGCGTCCGACAAAGTTAACTGGGCTTTTATTTATTACACGTTGAAGGTGAAAATTTATCCTTCAAAATGGAAATCATGGATAAAGGCTTGCATCAGTAATGTACAATATTCCATCATTATAAACGACAAACCCCATGGAACAATTAATCCAACAAAGGCATCTGACAAGGTGATCCACTATCACCTTTCATCTTCGTTTTAGCTATGGACTATTTGAGCCAACTCCTAAATCACTTGAAAAAGAGAAGCTCCATAAATGGGGTCCTTTTTTAAAATAACTACAGTTTCAATCACTTACTCTTAAACCACTTACTCTTTGCTGATGACATTCTGGTTTTTATCAAGGATGACGACTATTATCTCAAAAATTTACAAAACGCCTTTCTTATGTTTGAGATAGCATCTGGTCTTAAGATAAACCGTATTACATCTACAACTAGTCCAATAAATGTCCCCAGCGATAGAACCAAGATAGTGGCAGACTTATGGAAACTCTCTACTAAATTCTTCCCTGTGGATTACTTAGGCACTCTGATAATGCATATAAACACCTATTATTATAGCCTCTTTTATTAGAATAATAAGGTCAAAACGCTAAGAAGAAGATCAAAGCGTGTGACTCACATTATAAATTCATAAATATTTAGAAATACAACTTACATAAACATCATGCTTGTTTTACGCGATTATGATATCCAATTGTATGGGATAAATGAAAAAGAATAAAGGAGAAAATCATAAAGAACATCTCGTGCAGAGGCCACCCGATGGAGACCTGCTTGGCAATTAACAACCCCAGGCGAGAAAACATGTCATCACGCGAGGAAAGCTCACTAAAAGACAAGAATGGTAGTTGAAATGATGTTACTTCACAAGGTCAGAGTCAGTGCTGACACGCTTAGAGGAATAGACGTTTCTCACTGAAAAGCAGCCTATACAAGCAGTTCATCATCTTCAAGAACGAAAGGTCTGAATGAGCCAGCTTGAGAGCTTGTAGTTGTGGTAGAGAAGAGGGCTATCCCTTTCAGTCCCCTAACTTATAAAGTGATCCATTTCCCTGTCTTCCATTTGTTGTATTCTTTATATTCCATACTTCATATTGTATATATTGTATATTGGTCTATGAGCTACTTTCTTTGTACTTTTACACACAAATAACCTTTCAATCCAACATTTCTATTCTTTTCATTAGCCAACGTGTTATTCGTAGCTTAGGTAGGTAAGAGGTCTTGATAAGAAGAGTTGCTTATAAATCCTATTGCGTTAAACGTGCTTTTGTCATTGCTTAGCTAGTATAAGTTGCTAACTACTCGAAAGGGGAAGTAGCTAGAACCTAATTAACGCGCACGAGGAGGAGTTTCTCCTCTTTGTGAATCATTTCCTTCATTTGTATTCCGAAAAGCGAACAAGTGTGGATAGTGGATATTGAGAGGTATCAGTCCTTAATCGTGAGATGTTATAGGATTCATAAGTAGTCCCTTTTAGATATAACTCATCCAGTCATGTTTGGTCACATGGATTTCTGAGAAGTGACCATGTGTGGCATATAATGACTTTGAGAGAAGCATGCCTAAATCTAAGTATGTTGTAGTGTGTTAAATCTTATCAAGGTTATCCCCTTATTTATTCGCATGATAATACACAGGCACTCTTGCCTTCATTCTCTTGATACAAGTTAGTTCACATTACTATACCACTTTTCTTAACCTCGATTTATAGACTTGATGTGTAATTAGCAATTCTTACATTTTTTATTCTTTAATTCTTTCACGTTGTCCAATTGATGAGTAATTTTCTAGAACTAATATCTTTAAACAATTCCCTATGTTCAACCTTGGATCACCCAGGTAAACCTACTATTTCGCTTGCACTTGGGCAAGAAGTAGGAAAACTTGTACTCAACGAGGACTTACGTATTACGCAATGAAGAGGTACATTGCGAGCACTTCACATGCTATGGTCATGCCTAGAATTAAAGTACGCAATAAAGAGAGATATAGTGAGTATATTACACGCAATGACCCAACTACACTCCTCTTGGTGGTAATCCACAATAAAAAAAACTTTTTGGGATAACACTATAAACAAAGTTGATCGAAAGTTAAACGGTTGGAGATATAACCAAATTTCAAAAGGTGGAAGATTGACTCTGATCAACTCTTCACTAGAAAGTGTCCTAACCTACCTCCTTTCTATATTCAAAGATCTCTGTCACGTCTATAAAGAGATTGAAAGACATTGGAGAAATTTTTTGTGAAGAGGAAACAACAACAATATGAACTCTCATCTTATTAAATGGAATTTATGTACTTCACTAAAACTATCAGGAGGATTGGGCATTACAAAAGTAAGGACCACTAATTCTACTCTTCTAAGCAAATGGCTTTGGCGTTTTCACAAGGAAGACAAACCCCTCTGAAAGAGAGTCATTGAAACTAAATATAAGAAAACACACCTTGGTGAACTTCCTACTGAAGGAAAATTTAGAAGTGCAGAGGCTCCTTGGAGATTATTTATTAAAGGAAAGAACTGGTTTGAATCAAAATTTGTTTTAGAACAGAAACAATGGTGAAAAACTTTCTTTTTGGCACAATAATTGGCATGGCAGTGTTCCACTCTCCAAAAATTACCCAAGACTTTTTGTCATTTTGAATCAACAAAATGACTCCATCAAAGAGATGTGGAACATAAACTCAAATGAAGGGAATATCATGCCAAGAAGACAACTTAACGAAAGAGAATTAAACACTTGGCAGAACATCAAAAGAGATCTCCCTCATATTGCTCTAGATTCTGGCCCCAGTATGCCGTAATGGATCGCAAGTAAAGATGGTATGTTTACAATAGCATCTGTGAAACAAACTTTATTTGAGGAATCAAACTTCTCCAACGTAAACATCCAACCACATCTTCCAAAAAATCTTTGGAGCTCCTACATCCCTACAAAATGTAAATTTTTTCTGTGGACCGTTATTCATGAGCATCTAAAAACTATGGATACTATTCAAAAACGATTTCCAACTTTCTGTCTCAGCCCAAACTGGTGTACCTCATGCAAAACAGCCAATGAAGATCTGAATCACATCTTCCTTCATTGTTCTAAAGCACAAAAGCTATGGAAGAAAGCAAATGAAACAATTGGTCTAACTCTTCAAAATACAAACATAAACGACCATTCTCTTTCCCTTTGTAACATCAGATACAACAGCATAGAAAACATCATAAAATTCAACATGGTAGTTACCATCATGTGGGTTATCTGACTGGATAGAAACAACTTGATTTTCAACGACAAAAGATCAAGCTTGTTAGGTACTTGGAAAAATATTTGCAATCTGACAAGAATGTGGTCAAACAGACACACTTGCTTCAAAAGCTATAGTCAATGCACAATTTTTCTAAATTTAAGTGCTTTCATCAACTAAATTTAAGGGTTGTACTCTCTAGCCCTTTACCTGTAACTTCTTTAAATAATAAATGGGTTATGGAGCCTTATACAGTCTTCTAAACCTGCTTATTTCCTCTACAAAAAAAAAATAGTTATTGAATGACTCTTCTTCTAGTTAATTAGGTTGAACCTTTTTTTATTTTGGTTTTGGTTATTTTTTGTTAACTATGTGTGTTTACATCACATTTAAGAGGAGTACGTAAACGAACTGAAATAACAAATTTAAATGAGAAAGACCATAAGAATATATAAAAGTATGGTAAACACAAAGGCTTAAAAAAGACGAAAAGTTAGAGTGTGTTTAATCGGTTTAACTTTTTAAGTGTTTAATTTTGAAAATAAAGCCCGTTTAAAATGACTTAGAAAAAATATATTTTTCAAAATTTTATTTCCATCTAAACACTTTTGTTAAAATTTTCTTCAAACAAAAAACAAACATGTGTTTGATAACTCTTTTTTCAAGAGTTTTTTTTTCTATACAAATATGCTTGATTTGTTATATACTAAAATTGTCAAATTTTATTAATGAAGGTAGGACCAAACCATCGCTTGTGGTGGTTAGGCTGAACGATACCATCTTCGATGCTGGTGAGAAATGACAATTGCTAAAGATGATGATCTGTTCGGGCCCTATTTCAAATAACAAAAAATTTTAAAGTAAAGTTTACAGAAACATCGGTGCTTGAACTCAGTTAAACCACAAAATCTTCTAAACAGTCTCAAGTGCTAAAAGAAACAAGAAAAAAAAAACAATAAATGGAAGCAATTTAAGACATCCCCTATGGCAAATCATGCCTCCTTCTTGTCATTCGCCGGTCTGCCTCGTTACCTTTGCCTGAAAAAGTTAAACATAAAAGGGTGAGTATAAACATACTCAGTAAGAGACCCACTACTGGTCTCG
>JBBPDI010000001.1:5173246-5186657 GCA_037974545.1 Cucumis variabilis
GGGGGAGGTGCACGCGAGGGAGAGAAAAAAATTCTAAATTTCTTTTTTTTTAAAACAACACGATAATAATAATAATAATTAAAATTTTAATTATTATTATTTTTTTTTATTCCTTATTCCTTTTTTTTTCTTTCCTCAACAACTCTACTAAACAATAACACCCGTAAAATTTAAAATCTTTTAAATAAAGATAATATAATAGAAACAAAAACAAATCAAATCAAATACATTAGCTTAAAACTTTGGGGTGTTTTATAAATCAAAGAAGAAACTTGATATCAGAAGTCATAGACTCAAAAGGGAATGTTCAATTCACAGATAACTCTATAGCAGAATCCTTCATAGACCATTATCATGAAATTTATAATGGAGAAGCCAATGAGAGGGTGTGGATTTCAAATATTGACTGGAATTCAATTGATACCAAACATCATGATACTCTCACGTCTCCTTTTAAGGAAGAAGAAGTTAGAGAACAATCCTATCCTTTGAAAATGGTAAAACCCCAGGCCTAGACGAATTTATAATGATGTTCTATAAAAAGTATTGGAGGACCGTTAAGAAAGATGTCATGGACGCCATTGATGAATTCTACAAAAATGGTATCATTAACAAGAACGTAATTAATACATTCATCGGCTTCATTGCAAATAAATAAATAAATGTGTGACTACTTCAGCCTATAGCCCAATCAGCCTCATTACCTCTCTTTATAAAATCTTTCCAAAGACGCTGGTCAATAGACTACAGATCACTTCGGTAGAAACGATGGCTGAAAATCAGATGATCTTCGTAAAAGACAAACAAATCACAGATGAAATTCTGATAGCAAACGAAACTATTGATTATTGGAGAGTCAAGAAAGTCAAAGGTTTTATCCTAAAGCTTGACATAGAAAAGGTGTCCGACAAAGTTAATTGGGCTTTTATTTATTACATGCTGAAGATGAAAAATTATCCTTCAAAATGGAAATCATGGATAAAGGCTTGCATCAGTAATGTACAATATTCCATCATTATAAACGACAAACCCCATGGAAGAATTAATCCAACAAAGGCATCCGACAAGGTGATCCACTATCACCTTTCATCTTCGTTTTAGCTATGGACTATTTGAGCATACTCCTAAATCACTTGAAAAAGAGAAGCTCCATAAATGGGGTCATTTTTTAAAATAACTACAGTTTCAACCACTTACTCTTTGCTGATGACATTCTGGTTTTTATCAAGGATGACGACTATTATCTCAAAAATTTACAAAATGCCTTGCTTATGTTTGAGATAGCATCTGGTCTTAAGATAAACTGTATTACATCTACAACTAGTCCAATAAATGTCCCCAGCGATAGAACCAAGATAGTGGCCAACTTATGGAAACTCTCTACTAAATTCTTCCCTGTGGATTACTACTTAGGCACTCTGACAATGCATATAAACATCTATTATTATAGCCTCTTTTATTAGAATAATAAGGTCAAAACGCATAAGAAGAAGATCAAAGCGTGTGACTCACATTATAAATTTATAAATATTTAGAAATGCAGCTTACATAAGCATCATGCCTGTTTTATGCGATTATGATATCTAAACGTAGGATAAGTGAAAAAGAAGAAAGGAACAAATCATAAAGAATATCTCGCGCAGAGGCCACCCGATGGAGACTTGATTGACAATTAACAACTCCAGGTGAGGAAACACGTCATCACGCGAGAAAAGCTCACTAAAAGACAAGAATGGTAGTTGAAATGATGTGACTTCACAAGGTCAGAGTCAGTGCTGACACGCTTAGAGGAATAGAAGTTTCTCATTGAAAAACGGCCTATACAAGCAGTAAATCATCTTCAAGAACGAAAGGTTTGAATGAGCCAACTTGAGAGCTTGTAGTTTGGTAGAGAAGAGGGTTATCCCTTTCAGTCCCCTAACTTATAAAGTGATCCATTTCCCTGTCTTCCATTTGTTGTATTCTTTATATTCCATACTTCATATTGTATATATTGTATATTGGTCTATGACCTACTTTCTTTGTACTTTTACACACGAATAACCTTTCAATCCAACCTTTCTATTCTTTCCACTAGCCAACGTGTTATTCATAGCTTAGGTAGGTAATAGGTCTTGATAAGAAGAGTTGCTTATAAATCTTATCACATTAAACGTGCTTTTGTCATTGCTTAGCCAGTATAAGTTGCTAACTACTCGAAAAGGGAAGTAGCTAGAACCTAATTAATGCACACGAGGAGGAGTTTCTCCTATTTGTGAATCATTTCCTTCATTTGTATCCCGAAAAGCGAACAAGTGTGGACAGTGGATATCGAGAGGTACCAGTCCTTAATCGTGAGATGTTATAGGATTCATAAGTAGTCCCTTTTAGATATAACTCGTTCAGTCATATTTAATCACATGAATATCTGAGAAGCGACCATGTGTGGCATATAATGACTTTTAGAGAAGCATGCCTAAATCTAAGTATGTCGTAGTGTGTTAAATCTTATCAAGGTTATCCCCTTATTTATTCGCATGATAATACATGGACACTCTTGCCTTCATTCTCTTGATACAAGTTAGTTCACATTACTATACCACTTTTCTTAACCTCGATTAACAGACTCTTGCTGTGTAATTAGCAATTCTTACATTTTTTATTCTTTAATTATTTTACATCGCCCAATTGATGAGTAATTCCCAGAACTAATATCTTTAAATGATTTCCTGTGTTCGACCTTGGATCACCCAAGTAAACATACTGTTTCGCTTGTACTTGGGCAAGCAATAGGAAAACTTATACTCAACGAGGACATGCGTATTACGCGATGAAGAGGTACATTGCGAGCACTTCAAATGCTATGGTCATGACCCATAACTTATCACCTAGGATTAAAGCACACAATAAAGAGAGATATAGTGAGTACATTATGCGCAATGACCCAACCACACTCCTCTTGGTGGTAATCCACAATAAAAAAACTTTTTGGGATAACACTATAAATAAAGTTGATAGAAAGTTAAACGGTTGGAGATATAACCAAATTTCAGAAAGGTGGAAGATTGACTCTGATCAACTCTTCACCACAAAGTGTCTCAACCTACCTCCTTTCTATATTCAAAGCTCCTTATCATGTCTATAAAGAGATTGAAAAACATTGGAGAATTTTTTTGTGAAGAGGAAATAACAACAATATGAACTCCCATCTTATTAAATGGGATTTATGTACTTCACTAAAACTATCAGGAGGATTGAGCATTACAAAAGTAAGGAATGCTAATTCTACTCTTCTAAGCAAATAGCTTTGGCGTTTTCACAAGGAAGACAAACCCCTCTGAAAGAGAATCATTAAAACTAAATATAAGAAAACACACCTTGGCAAACTTTCTATTGAAGGAAAATTTAGCAGTGCTGAGGCTCCTTGGAGATCAATTATTAAAGGAAAGGACTGGTTTGAATCGAAATTTGTTTAGAACATAAACAATGGTGAAAAACTTTCTTTTTGGCACAATAATTGGCATGGCAGTGCTTCACTCTCCAGAAATTACCCAAGACTTTTTGTCATTTCTAATCAACAAAATGGCTCCATCAAAGAGATGTGGGACGCAAACTCAAATGAAGGGAATATCATGCTAAGAAGACAACTTAACGATAGAGAATTAAACACTTGGCAGAACATCAAAAGAGATCTCCCTCATATTGCTCTATCCCAAGTAAAGATGGTATGTTTACAATAGCATCTATGAAACGAACTTTATTTGAGGAATCAAACTTCTCCAACGAAAACATCTAACCACATCTTCTAAAAAATCTTTGGAGCTCCTACATCCCAAAAAATTGTAAATTTTTCTGTGGACCATTATTCATGAGCGTCTAAACACTATGGACACTATTCAAAAACGATTTTCAACTTCCTATCTTAGCCCAAACTGGTGTACCTCATGCAAAACAACCAATGAAGATCTGAATCACATCTTCCTTCATTGTTCTAAAGCACAAAAGCTATGGAAGAAAGCAAATGAAACAATTGGTCTGACTCTGCAAAATACAAACATAAAAGATCATTGTCTTTCCCTTTGTAACCTCAGATACAACAACACAAAAAACATCATAAAATTCAACATGGTAGTTACCATCATGTGGGTTATCTGTCTGGACAGAAACAACTTGATTTTCAACAACAAAAGATCAAGCTTGTTTAGTACTTGGAAAAATATTTGTAATCTGACAAGAATGTGGTCAAACAGACACACTTGCTTCAAAAGCTATAGTCAATGCACAATTTTTCTAAATTTAAGTGCTTTCATCAACTAAATTTAAGGGTTGTACTCTAGCCCTTTACCTGTAACTTCTTTAAATAATAAATGAGTTATGGAGCCTTATAGAGTCTCCTAAACCTGCTTATTTCCTCTAAAAAGAAAAAGGAATTGTTATTGAACGACTCTTCTTCTAGTTAATTAGGTTGAACCTTTTTTTATTTTGGTTTTGGTTGTTTGTTGTTAACTATATGTGTTTACATCACATTTAAGAGGAGTACATAAATGAACTGAAATAACAAATTTAAATGAGAAAGACCAGAAGAATATATAAAAATATGGTAAACACAAAGGCTTAAAAAAGACGAAAAGTTAGAGTGTGTTTAATTGGTTTAACTTTTTAAGTGTTTAATTTTGAAACTAAAGCCCGTTTAATATGACTTAGAAAAAATATATTTTTCAAAATTTTATTTCCATCTAAACACTTTTGTTAAAATTTTCTTCAAACAAAAAACAAACATGTGTTTGATAACTCTTTTTTCAAGAGTTTTTTTTTCTATACAAATATGTTTGATTTGTTATATACTAAAATTGTCAAATTTTATTAATGGATGTAGGACCAAACCATCGCTTGTGGTGGTTAGGCTGAACGATACCATTTTCGATCCTTGTGAGAAATGACAATTGCTAAAGGTGGTGATCAAATTTTGTCGGTGGTTGTAGTGCAGAAGTATTGGTCGAAAGTTGATTGGTGGTGGTTATGTCATTGAGATCGTTGATAGACAGTGGTGGTGGAATTAAACCGATTGTGACTATTGGTAGTGATCATCAAAGTTGGTTGTCGGTGATTGAAGTTGGTTGTTGATTGTTGTAACCATAACAACATAGTGGGAGTAAGGTATACGACCTTTGAAGTGTTTTGATAATTTTAAAAATTATACAAATTAGGGAGAGATTAAACATTAGTCACCAAAAAAAATATTTTTCTCTTATTTACAAGTTCATTTCCTCAAAACAATCCATTTAGAGTGGTGGTCAAACATTTAATTTTTTTTTCATAATTACTTATTTTTTAAACTAAAAACTTGAAAAGGTATTCCGAATTAAGCACACCATAAATATTTAGACCACTCAAATAAATAGCTTTCAGCACACTTTCAAAACTTATTTTAAATAGTTTTATAAAAGAAGTTTAAATAAAAATGACTTTTTTTATAAAAAAAAAAAAAAAAAACAATCTTTTGTCGATCTAAATAGGCTCGAAGTGTTTGACAACAACTCATGGTAGCTTTAATGTTGAAACATTTTCGAAGTTTATTTATATCAAAAGAGTTTAAATAAAATAATTTTTTAAAATACATTTTTCTCTAATAAATTCAAATGATTTTATTAAATATATATATGCAAAAAAGATGCACTTTTCTTTCGGCAATTCAATATGAATTTCAAAGTTAAACATGCTTAGTTTGGAGGGGCCTATTTTGATTTGTGTAAATAAGATCTTCTTCACTCTTAAAAACAGTTCAAGACAAGCAATGATGACATCGATAAATTGCAAAATAAATGTAATTAGGGAATATCGAGGATCATCAAATGTGAATCGTGAATCTACAAATCATAGGATAAGGAGTTCAAAATTTTTGTTACAATACTTTAGGCTTCGTTTTATAACCATTTAACTTTTTTAGAATTTTTTCTCATAAATTATTTTAAGACATGAAAAATTGAATTTAAACTTTCTTGTATATATTGAGGGTGAAGAGATGTGAACTCCAAACCTCTTGTCCTCAATTATGTAGGTGGTAGTTGATGTAAACTCTTGTTAACATTTCTAGCAAATTCATAAAAACACTTTTTTCTTACTTTTTAAAACCTAACAGTGAGCAATGTAGATACCAAAACAAATATTTTGCTTAATTTGAAAAAAAAACCCTTTGGTAATTATTTAATTTTAGAAAATTAAGTCCATAAATAATTTTTCCACCTTTGATTGTTTTGTTCTGTTATCTAATTTTACCACAATTGATCATAACCCGAGTTAAAATTTAAAAACTTAGAACTCATCTTTGTAATTTTTTTTATAAAAAAATTAAGTTTATTTTCTTTTCATGTCTTAATTTACATTTTTTTTATAAATATAATGGTTGAATTCTTAGTAATTTGTTCTTTAAAAAAACTTCATGAATACTATTTTTTTAATTTTTAAAATTTGGGTTGATTTTTTAAACAATTGGTAGAATATAGATAACAAAGGGTAAAAGTAGTGTCTATAGACTTATTTTTTTTATAAAAAAAAATAGTTACCAAACAATGCATTAAAATTTAGTTATAAAAAAGGGGACCCTTGCAAAAATAGCAAAAAAAATTACGATAATAGAACCTATGTTACTGCATTTTATAAACTGTAAAAATAGCAAATTTAAAAGTAGATAACCTTATGATTACTGTTTGATAGCCCTCGATAGCTTTATAATTACCATTCGATATCACTAATTTTGTCACATTCGCATATATAAAAAAATAGGTGTCATGAACTATTTTTTCTAAATGTTTTTGTCATTTTATGCAATTTTTCTTTAAAAAACTTGTGCTTTTTTATTATTATTATTATTGAAAGTCAACTCAAAAGTAACTCTTGTACTTAACAAAATCAAAATCATTGTATGACTTAATTTTTTAAAAAAAATATTATCAAATGAAGCCTTAAATATTTAATTTTTTTATTAAAGTTTTAAAAATTGCACCATACAACATAAATTAGAAAATAAATATAATCTATAGCACAAGAGAACATGCAAAAATGACAATTTTTACCAATCATATGGCAAATATTTTTAAAAAGTCATTTTTGCCCTTCAGTTTCCTTCTTTTTATGCTATTAGTGATGACTTCTATCAATAACATCATGTCTAATGTGTCAATATGTTTTTTCATGAATTTATCACTGATAACTTGAACTTTGAATTTCTAAATGATATAAATGTTGATAACATAACCTAAAATCAATAATTTATTTTAACAAAAGTTGCAATTTGTTCATTTATACTATCAATGATAGAATCTATCATATGGATAGTATGCTATTAGTTATTCAAAGCTATTGCTGATAGCATGCTAATCCATCTCTTTTATTTGTCCATTTATACTAAAAATAAAAAAACTACAATATTGATTAGAGTAGCATTACATTGATATCATTGATATATAGTAGCCTATTAGGGATTTTTTTTTTTTTTTGAAAAGGCCTATTAGGAATATTACTCATAGATGTTATTAGTGATATCCTTCTGTTGATATCACTTATAGATATTATAAGTGGTATTAGTGATAGCAATAGAAGAATATTGATAGTAGCTATTAAAAATATCAACTGATAGCCTAATTAAACTTTATCAATTCAAAATTGATATGTTTACCAAGGAGATATCACTTATAAAAATCATCCTTCAATGATATCACTTATAGTTACTATTAGCAATATCCTTCTAATTCAATCATTGATAGATAATGCTAGTGATATCATTGTACATTGATAGCAATGTAGAAAAATTACTTATAATAGCTATTAAGAATATCAACTGATAGCAACATTGCTGATATAAAATATTAGTGATAGCAACTGATATCACATTTCTTAAATTTAAAGTTATCACTGATAGCAGTTATCAGCAACAACAACTAACTATATAAGCTGATACATTATTTTTCAAATTGAAAGTTACTCTACTTAAAGCTATTTGTGATAACATTTATTTGTTATAGCTATTAGTTTCTATTAATGATAGCTTTTAATTTAAGAAAATGAAAAAAAAAATGTTTGTAATGATAACAAGTTATTATTGATAGTAGCTATCAATGATAACAACCAATAACAGTTATCAGTGAGATCGATATTTGCTAATTGTAGGTATTAAAGAAAGCTTTCAACATGAAATTTTTTTAGAAGAAGTGTGTGAAATAATCATTTCTCAAATTGAAAGCTATCAATGATAGCATATATCACCGATCACAATGATAGCAACTACCAGTGACAAAATGCTATCAATGATAGTTTTTAAATTGATAAATTTGGTAAAAGAAATGCCCAAAATTGTGGGACGTTGGCTTTTTAGTCTTTTACTATTTTTTGTGTTATATATGCAATTATTTTATGTGCTATATATGCTATTATTTTATGTTTTTTTTGCCATTTATGCAAGTAACCCTGAAATTTTATGTGATTTTCTCAACTAGTTAAAACACTTCTTTAATTTAGTTTAAGGAGCACTTGTGAGTTATTATGATCTTGAGTTATTATAATTATGTTATAATAGTTTGTGTTTAGGTCAAAATTATTTTAGTTTGAGTTATAATAGTATGCTTTTTAGGGTAAACTATTTTAGTTTAAAAAGTAAATAATAAACACTATAGCAAAAAATAAAAAAAAAATGATGAATATAAAATAGTAAAAACTATAACAAATAGTAAATGTTGTAGCAATTAAGGGGAAGGTTCGAAATAGTATTTATTCTAGCTAATTAGAAATTTTTAAATAGTATTTACTGTAACAAGACGTGGTTATTATAACCTTAGATAGAATTTATCTCTGAACACCTGTGAAAGATCTATTGATTTCACACCTAAATTTTAGTTTACACAAAATTTTAAAATTTAAAATTACACAACCTTCAAAATAATGTACTTTATGTTAAGGACTAGGGAGGATAGTGAGTGAATAAAAATGAAGATAAACCAAGTATAAAGAAAGTGATATGTATATATACATAGTTGATTGATTTGTAGATAGCCACTTATCTTTTTAAAGGCATCTTGGAGTCTTAAATGAGGAAGAAACGTTTTGTTCTGATTTGAATTGGAAGGTGGAACCAAATGGGGTATATATATATAAAGTAGAAATAGTAATTATTATAAAGAATCAGATCCCATAAATTTTCTCTATTTGAAAATCCAAGAAAAAAGGAAAAAAAAAAAAAGAAACATCTTAATAAGAGAATAGAACAAGGAAAAAGAAAAGTTATTGTGAAGTACATAAATTTGAAGTTGACATTTTTTTAATAGGAGAAAAGAAAGATTCAAAAGGACAACAAAAAAATGTGGTGGTTATTTTTTTTGCATCTTAGTCTACATATAGACTACTATAGTGGGCATATGAATGAGAATTATCATTTTAACTTTTGACTTTCATATTTCCATCAAATCATATTATCTTGTGTTTCTTAGAGTAAAGTACTAGGGCCACTTTTGGTATATATTTGCTAAAATCTGTATGTGCATTATTTTCCTCAATAATGGTTTTGGATAAATTTGGACAAATTGGCCATTTATTGTTTTTAGATTATTCTCAATTGTATATCTTTTCAGGCTTTCTTCAAAACTATTTTGTTTTTACTTTTGAAAATTAACCATATTTATTTTTATTTTATAATCATGATTTATATTAATTTTAAGTAGAGGAGTTGTATTCTTAAGTTTAGTTTCTAAAAGTAAAAATAAGTTTCTAAAAAAAATTTTCTTTTTTTTTTATTTAAAATTTTGGCTTTGTTTTTCAAAGCAAGTAATTTAGATGTGAAAAAAATATATTTATATAGATTTAATTTTTAAAAGCAAAAAAAATAACGATAACCAAACATGCCTTAAATATTAAATACTGTTTTAAATTATTATACACAATACACAAAAACGGTTGACAAAATTAATATTTTATTAAAATTAAAATTGTTTTTTAATTATAGCAAAATGAACCAAAATATTTAAAAATGTAACAAAATATCACGGTCTATCTATAATAGACTACGATAGACAATGATAAGCACGATCTATCACAAATAGAGTATGATATTTACTATGTTGTAAATAAAATTTTTCAAAGAAAAAAAAATATTGAAAACATAGCAAAACTTTAAAATCTATCGATGATAAATAGTGATAGATATTGATAGAGTTTTATCAATATCTATTAGTGGTAAAGATTTATGTCTTGTGAGTATATTATTACTTAAATAAAATAAAATCAGTATTTCAACACTTAAATATTAGCATTAGTGTCTTTATTAATCATAAATGGAAAGAACTTATTAAAATAAAATTAGAAAGTTAAAGACTAGAATTAGAAGTTGTAGAATACATATTAGTTTAGTTGGCTGTATTTATGGAATCATTCTCTTCTCAAAAAGGGTTGATTGGAAAGAGACAATTTTGTATAAAACCATAAAGTATGCAAAATTTCCAAAAGTGTTTAAGTACAAAATATAAAATAAAATAAAAATAAAAATAATCAAACGTGTTTAATATTTAAATCCACAAATCTCATAATGATTAGAAAGAGTTAATTAAAAATTATAGAATAAGAATGCCACGTCATCCGTTTAAATAGAACAAGAAACAATGAACGGTAAACCGTCGCTAAGAAGGTTTAATTATGAACCAATAAATAGGCAGGCCACGTCATCAAATTGAAAAGAAATGCAGACAACAAAAGGGCTAAAAAGGCAATCCTCTTTGTACCACGTCATCTTTAAGGGCGTATCTACCACGCGCCAATTATGTTGGCAAAGAGAAGTATTTAACCCATTACTTTGAGTGGACCAAATTATATAAAGTTTTTAATTTTAATTAAAGTAGATATTAAATGTATATATAAATTATAGGTAATTGGTGGCCACAAAATTAGGAGATATGTAGATAAAATAGATAAGCTTATAGGCTATCACTTTCAAATATGATATTGCACTTATTACAATAATCAATGAGTACTCTACAAAGGGTTGTGGGGGTGTTTAGTTTATATATTTGTTTTCATGTTTTCTATTATTTCAAATTATTTGGGTAAATTATGTATGTTAGTGATCTACATGGATACGGTCGTTGATTTTTCTTTTTTTTTTTTATTTTGAAATGAAAAAGTTTATTGTATTTGTAATAATTTAACTCCTTTAAGAAAGAGAGAAGATTGAATCATCAATCCTTGAAACAATAATTAACACCTTCCTCAATTGAGTTTTTTTTTTTTCATACTATCTGAGAGTAAAAATGGGCTTTAAATTAAAAATATGTTAATAAAAAAAAAAAGGTAAATTACACAATCATTTGATGGTATGAGGAGTTGCTTGTTGGTTGGGCAAGGTTGTTATAAAGAAGTTTAAGGCATTTTTGGTAATTTTCTCGTTTCTTGTTTTTTGTTTTTGTTTTCACTTTTTTAAGAAACAGATGTGTTTGGTAACGTTTCCTATTTCTCGTTCTAAAAGAAACGTAGAAACGTTTTCCATTTTATAAGAAATTATTGGAAAAAAAAGTAGTTTCTCCCGTTTCGTTTCTCAATTATTTTTATTTGGTTTTATTTTTTCTTTTTCCTTTCCTTTTTTATCAATTATTTCTATGGCTTTCATTTTTCTTTTTTTCAATTATTTTTATTGTTTTTTTTTTTCATTTTTCTCAATTACTTTTTTATTTCCTTTTATGTTTTCATTTTCCCATGTGATTTCCTTTCTCTTCCTCTTAATTCCATCTTCTTCCCCAAATAACCACTTTCCACGTGGTTTCCTTTTTCTTCCTATTATCTCTATCATCTTTCCCAAATAACCATCATCTTCCTCTCCCTCTCATCGTCTTCCTCTTCGTCGAATTTGGGTTTCTCCTTCCTTTAATTTTCACGTGGATCTGGGTTTTTGCTGTGGGTTTTCACCATATTTGTGTTTTCTCAATGATTCTTTGTCTTCCTTTTCGTCGTGGATTTTGATCCTCCTCTTCATCATGGGTTTTTGTCTTCTCGTCGGCTCTGTTTTTCAGATCTCAATCTTCATCTTGATCTTCATAAGATTACTAAAGAACTTTCCTATTTAGGTTTGATGAAGTGAGTGGTGTAATGTTTAATTGAATTAGATGTGAATAAAATAAAATAATAAATCTCGAATAAAATCAGAAAACAAGAAACAGTTATCAGACACATTTTCTATTTCTTTTTATTTTCAAAAAACAAGAAGCAAAAATAGGTATCAAACGCATTCATGTTTTTTGTTCTAAAAAAAGGAAGAAGCGATAAATAGGAAACAGGAAACAGGAAACAGAAATGTTACCAAACGGGTCCTTAGTTTTTTAATTTTTTTAAAAATTTGTATAATTATAAAGTATATCAAACTCAACAAGTGCACATCATCAAGTTTAACAGCGATATATATCAAAGTGTGCAATAGTACATTAGCCAAGTGTATCAACACTATAAAAGAGGCCATCCTTATCAAGTTTATTCATAATACATCAATTAAGTGTATCGTTATCAAGTATATCAATCAAATGTATTAAGTTTATCATCAGTATAAACAAATCAGTCGATAACAAAATTTCCACTAGTTTATTTAATTAGTACATCATTATCAAGTATATTAAATGTGTGAATGAGCAATCTATTAATTAAAGTGTACATAAGCATATTAGGGGTACTCAATTTTTTTTATATGTAGGTTGAGGTTTGTTTTTGTTGTTACAGCAAACAACAAACATGTGGGGTGTGGACCTAATTAATATACTTTCTTTTTCCTTTTTGCTAATACCCCAATTGATATTGCCTATAAATTCTTAAATAATTGTCAATTTTTGTAATAATAGCTACATAAATATTTTAGTCGGGACCTATTCAACATTAAAAAAAGCATATACTATATGGACATAAAGTTCAATTTTATATATGAAAAGTGAGATAAACTTTAAAAAAAAAAATAGAAATACAATTAAGAATTAATTGGTGTTTGACACTTAAGTTGAGTTGAATTGAGTGGATAAAAAAATTCACCTACCATTTGAGAGTACTACAATTCAAGAGATTATCTTGTTGTTGTCATTAACTTTTGTTATGCAGGTCAAATTCTCCAATTACTCACTCCTATAATAATTATTAACTCAAGTAGAAATAGTTGAAAGGAACGTATAGAACTTGTACTATTGACTTAGAAGTCAAATATTTGAATTTTCATATCACATGTGGTAGAAACAAACTTGTTATAATAAAGATGGAAACTCTCATATAATCTAGGGTAATATACATATATGTATGATGGATACAGAGTAATAACTTTAAAATAAAAAAGTAAAAAAGAGAGAGAGAGAGAGAGAGGAAATGAAGAGGTTGGTGAGAGGTAATATGAGAAAGATATTGTTGTCGAATGATTGTCGAAAGAAGT
>JBBPDI010000001.1:5190199-5201601 GCA_037974545.1 Cucumis variabilis
ATTTATAAAAAAATTAAAACAAAATCAAATCAGACGATTTAATATTAAATTAAATAACTTTTGAATCCTTAAATAACTTAAAAATGTATAACAAATATATTTTTTTGAAAGTATTTAAACTTTAAATATATAAGAATTTTCTTTTTAAAAAGTCAATTTAATGGCAATATTTGATTTAAAATTTATTTGAATTAAATTTTGAATCTAAATTTTTTACCAAATTATGTTCATACTTTCTAAAATATACTTTTTTTTATCTTTCTTCTTCCTTATTTTTATATCTTTCATTGATTCATTATAAGTCTTTTTTATCATTTTTCTTGCTTCATGGAACAACAATCCTCTAATTTAAAAAGAGAAAAAAAACATAATGTTTAGGTAAGAAGAAAACTGATATTGTTTTATCTTTAAAAGGAAAAGCAGTAATTTTATTCAATCGTAACGATTACTTAAAAAAATGTTAAAAATTTCATGTCATATTTAAAGGAATTAAGGAAAATTGTTTTGTGAAAACTAGGACAATTTGGTAAATTAAATATACAAAATTTGTGTATTGGAGTTATAATATGATTTTTTTAAAAAAATAATAATTTATTTGCACGTAACAATTACGTCAAAAAGTTAAAAATTGATGTTGTATTTTTAAAAAATGACTGAAAAATGTTTTACGAAAATAAGACATTTCGAGAAATTAATGATACGAAATCTGTGTATTGGATTTAAAATACAAATTTCTAGCACGTAACGATTATGTAAAAAAATGTTTAAAATAGACGTCACATTTAAAGAAATTACTGAAAATTATTTTACAAAAATAGGATAATTTGGTAAATTAAATATACGAAATTTGTGTTGGATTTAGAATACGAATTTTTAAAAAAATGTATAAAAAAATAAATTTCATAACACTACCAACATAACTCTTTCTCCAAACACATCTTATCATAACCATCTCATAACTCTTCATACATAACCCTTCTCCCAAACACTCTTTATTTTAATCACCTCATAACTCTTTCTACATAACCCTTCCCTCAAACACATATTATCATAACACTAACCTTTTATCATAACACTAGTTTTATCATAACACTAACCCTCCATAACCCAACCCTTCCCCCAAACACACCCTAAGAGTTACAAATGAAGGTTTGGGCGGCTATGGTTAAATGCAAGTATGGCCAAGAATTTCCTAAGTACAAGGAAGGGTATGTTGGTAGGCGGCTAAGCAAAGAAATAACATTTAAAGTGTTCTTGTAGGAGACCAAATTTGATGTGAGAACCTCTAAGGCATTGGGCGACAAGGGTGCTAGGCAAGGAGGCTTGATGTTTGCTATGCGAGAAGATTGGTCATGTGCTAGGCGAGATGATGATCTATGAGGTTAGTAGGTGAAGTGACTAGGCGGCTAAGAGGCTATGCGAGGTGGTATGCACCCGAGGAGGGTTACGACCATTGTCATCAAGAGGTTAAGCATGACGTTTGTTTGAAGTTTAGATGAGGAAGAAAGGGAAATGGCCAACCAAGGAAAGTCAGTTGAGTGTTTTCCAAGTGTCTTCAGTGTGCTACATGCACTTTGCGACAAGCAAAAGGTGGTTTAAGCAAGTAGAAGGTGGCTTCAGATAAGTTAGAGGTGTCTACAAGTTGGCATGCAGAGTTTTCTATAAAAGGGTCACTATAGACGATAAGGGGAAAGAAACCACTCACGCATTTCAATTCAAACTACACCTAAACGCTTGGTCTATGAGTTTAAATTACTAAGGAGGGCTGCTAGACGGAAAGAAGGCAAGGAGAGCTAAGTTTTACTAGAAGAAAGGTGAGAAGGTCATTTTCATAGAAATTCTAGATAATCCTCACTTCTAGAAGGCTACAAAATGCAATATTTCAAATCGTAAGCTAAAATTTTGTATTATGGCAGCTAAGACAATTATAAGAAAGTTTGTAGAAGGAATTTTTCCATTTTGAGGCTTGGATCAAAAGTTAAAACCATTGAAAGTGGATTGATGAATTTTCAAAATTTCACATTTTTTGGGCAGGCGTTAAGTGGTCAGGCAACTAGACGTGGAAAGGCTGGACAAGCGCATGCAAGGCAAATATGAAGGCTATTTTGGTTATTTTCAGATATGTGGTATGACCATGACACAGCCGAGCGGCAAGGATATGCTTAGGCTGCACGTAGGATGTCCATGGGGCGGGGTAGGACTGAAGATGCTACTCCTTGTCTCCGTTCCCACCCCATATCCCATTCGCCACCAATTTCCCCATGGGAAATGGGGCAGAATTTTTTAAAGTTTAATCTCATTTTCTAATCCAGATTTACTTGAAATGTATATACATTTTCAATGTTGTTTTATTTTAGATAAAATATTATCAATTTTCTTATTTTAAACAATTAAAATGTCAAATTCTCATTGTTTATAAAAATAAAAATTCAACTATTAGAAGACACATTTAGAAATCAATCCATAAAATTCTCAACTCTATACAAAAAAAAAAAAATCAAAGATCAATCCGTAAGTATTCTAACAAAGTCTTCAATTATATCATATTTTTAAGACACAACAACACATTTTTTTAAGAAAAGTTTACAAATCACAAGTCAAGGCACAACATATACATACACTTTTTAAGAAAAGTTCACAACATAGAAATGGAATTAGGAAAAAAAATAAAGAAATAGAAAATAGAAAAGAAAGGAAGGAAGAATATCAAAATGTTTTTTTTTTTTTTACTCTTTTGCATATTCCAAGTTTTTTTTTTTTTGGTTAAGTATCTTCATTTTCAATTGATTAATTTTCCTCCCAATTATTGTTTAAAATTAAACTCATAAATAGTTCTTAAAATGCTATATGATTGCTAGACAATTCTACTTTGCAACTATTAGAAAAATAAATTAACTATACTGCATTAGTTTACCATACTAAATTACATTAACTTTTAGAGAATAGAGTTGATGAATGAATAAAAGGTACAAATTAAGAGAAGAGGCAAACTAACTCAAAGTTTTTTTCTTCTTCTTATATACGTACATATTTAGATATCCATAAAGATGTTAATTGATGACATATTTTTTTATAAAAAAACATTAACTTCATAAATCACATACTATCAATTAAAGATATAGTTTTCTAATTTTCTATTGTTGTTTCTATTGGTATTCAGATATGCTTTCATTTTTACCGATCTTTATGGATTTCTTGGATCAAAGCCAAAAACTTCTCGATTTGATCATCTTAGTCCCTAGGTAGGTAGATCGATTGAACAGTCGACTAATGAAGATGTTATAAAGTGCCTATTTTATCTATAAATTGAAATATCTATGAAATGTAAAATGATATATTTTTAAAATAAACACATTCAAAAAAGCATAAAAAACCAAAAAAAAGAAAAAAGAATAGAAAGAAAATGAATAACCCACATAAACATGCAATGAAATTGAGACATTCCTTCTTACTTGGAAAACTATCCAAATTGTGTGCAAATTGATATAGAAAAAGAGTTTTTATAAGCATCCATATTTAAGAATTTATAAAAACTCATTCATTGTATTTTGTATAAGAATTAATAATTAAATGAATTATTAATTATTTTCATTTAGAAAATGAACTTTTTGACTTCCTTAACTATGAAAGTGTTCATTAGTTACAATTTTTTTAAATTTCTAAAGCCTTATTCATTGTATTTTGTGTAAGAATTAATAATTAAATATATTATTAATTATTTCCATTCGTAAGAGGAACTTTTTGAAGTCTTTAACTTCATTAGTTGTAACTTTTAATTTTTCTGAGCTGTTAAAAGTTGAAAAGACTTTTGATTTTATTAAGCTATTAGTTATCTATAAGTTACAATTAACTTAATCAATTCATAAAATATCTCATTTTTTTAATTAGCATAAAAATATGAAATGACAAAATTGTCATCTACCTAATTATAGAAGCTACTTCTAAAGAAAGGTAAAAATATTGAAGAAAAAAATTTCTCCTCATCCAAGCTTTTATATATACTATAGATTAAATAAGTAAATAAATAAATATTTATAATTAATTTTATATATATTTATATTTAATTATATTTTTGTTCGAGGTGGGGCCAGAATCGGGGAATATATTCCCTGTCTCCAACCCCATGTTGCCAATAAGAAAAAAAATTTCACACTCCCTCCCTCATTTCTCGTGTATTCGAGGCATAGCTACACACATGCATGGCCATCTTTGGCCATAGGTGCAGAGGATAGTATGCGAGAAAGCCCGCACGCGTAGAACAATGAATGTAAGACACTAGGCCAAGATGCAGACAATGCACAACTATGAGGTTAGCACTCAACAAAGCCTGCCCAGGCCACGCGTGCATGCCAACCCCTTATCGTTGTGCCACCGAGTACTAGTGTAAGGCATTGATTGGGCACTACCAACGCGATAAAAGCCTTGCGCTAAGTGATTATGCGATGAAAGGCCTCTATGCGAAGAAAGTTCGGTGGCAAACATTTGGGCAAGATTGAACAACTTCACCTAGGGACTATGATATGACCCTATTGTTAATAGGTAGTCGATTAGTTGGACCCTGCTGCCCAATTCGAGTTCAGGTTAAAGGGATGACAAAGACACGCGGTGTTTTGAGATTGAGCCAATTCTTGTCGCCAACTAAGGTAATCATTCCAATCTGAGAAAACTCAACAAAGAGATTTATAAATGAGGAATTCAAGTCATTTTGAAGTTGCTTTTACCCTAAATTTGTTAATAAAAAACCTAGGGTGTATCAGAAAATTCAAGATGAAGAATGAGCTCAGTTCTGGCAAGGATTTTGAGATATGAAAGGGAGAATCTTTATAAGGCCCGAAAAATTAAAGAAACTTTTATGCTTAATTATCTTAGTTTAAGTTAATTATGTTGGAATTTAGTGGGGTGCTATTTGAGATAATTTGTGAGAATTGTTTGATTTTGTGGAAATTATGATTAATTAAATATTTATTGGAAGAATATTTAATTAATTATTAAAATTAGAAATTATTTTGGTTAAAGATTTGATGAGGGTTGAATGATATTAGTTAATTAAATTGGTGAAGTTTAGATAATTATGGGTAATTATATATATGTGTATATATAATTAAATTATTGAAGGGTAAAAATAATTATGGGAGATTTTTAAAAATAGAAGAATTTGCAAACTATTTACAGCCCATAGCAAAACTTTAATTCAAGCCCTAAAAGAAAAACTAAAATTTTAACCCAAGTCCAAAGTATCTATCTTTTTTGCTATCGGAGGTAAATACTTTTCATTTTCTTCTATCTATGTAAATTCCCCAATAATTATATTATAGGAATAATAATATTAATTAAGGAAATATGTTATATTTTGGGAAGAAGATAAAAAAGAGTTTTGATGGGTATTTAAATGGAGAGAGAAAGATTTTATTTGAAAAAGAAAAAGGGAAAGAAAAGAAAAGAGGAAATATTTAATAGTAATAATAATATTTATTATATTATTATTATTACTATTATTTAATATAGGTCACCTCATGAAGCGTGCGCATTGACTATTCATCTTCTCCTTCCGTTTGCAAATCCTACAACCATCATTGCCTCTTTTACCATTATTCACTGCCAGCAGTCATGCATAGGCCATTCCTTCCGTCCGCCATCTATTCCATCAAGCCAATCACGAACTCTAGTTTCCTTATGCGTCGTGCGTCCCTAGCCAGAACGAACCAACATTAAGTTTGACTGTGACGTTCCTCCACCATCGCATAACAATGGTTACGTCCCTTTCTGTCTCTGTCATGTCATCCATCTCTGTCTCCATCTCTTTGTCCCAAATGGTGACGAAGTGTCCAGCAAGTTCTCTTCTTCGTTAAAGTCAACTCCTTCATTCAATCTGTGTGCTCTCTTGCGTGAGATGTTTCCTATTCCGAGTTGTACCCTTCTATTTTTTAACCGTGCGAGCCACCTCTTGCTTGGTAGAGCTGCCAATAGTATTTTGTCCTCTTCTCACCTATTTTGAGCAAGTTCTGGTGAGTTTTGGTTTTTTCATCAAGTGGTAATTCTTGGCTTGAAATAAATTAATATTGGATTTAAGTTGGATTATTCTGCTTGAAGGTTTAGCTAAATTTAATTGAAGGATTTGAGCTGTGGAATCTTTTCCCAATCTAGGTTGAATTGGTTTCAATCTCAACTGTGGTTAAGTTAAATTGAGAATATTTTTGGGTCATTAATCAACCATTACATTATTATTATTTTTAGTTATTGGGTTCTCTTACTATTTAGGACCTATTCATTGGAAAGCTTTGACCGTGACTATTAATCTTGAAGTAAGAGATTCTACTACTAGACCTTCGAAAATAGAGTGAAGAGCTTGCATGTATTTTTCATTATGTATTGATGTAGCTAAGATGCGTAATGTGACTGATATGGATGACTGACTGATATATTATGGTGCATGATATATTAATCACATGATAAGGACTGTATCGTTGATATCCATGTCATGTTATGATATTTATGATATGTTACATGCAATGGACTGTGGTGTTAAATTAATTTTATCTATTAGGGATTGTACCCATATGGGTGTCTCTCGAGATCATCACCTTTTTATGACTGTGTGATTTTGATAGGACCACCAGTCTATCATGATATATTTTATGAGTGGTCCAACGGGGTCACTTACAACCCGATTCTCTAAGGTGTTCTTTCGAATTCATTAAAAACCAGTTTTCTCTTAAGTGTTCCTTCGAGTTCACCAAAGATCAGATGTGTTTCTATGGAATCACTATGTTGCGTGTGTTCAGAAGAACGATAGTTTTAAGGTACCTCCTTATGAGATTCTAATGGAATGTTAATAGACACCTAGTGGGACTAGTAATGGGTCCCTTGCTGAGTATATGTTTATACTCACTCTTTCTATGTTTAATTTTTCAGCTAGAGGTAGAGGTAGAGGAAAGTTGGCAAATGACAAGAAGTTACTGTAACTTGTCATAGGGGAAAGTTTATGTTGCTTTTGCCTTCCATATTTTCAGTATTTGCATTTGGATTTATCAAACTCATAAACTATTTCTATGTTAATTTTCTTAAAAGTTTGATAGGGTTGAACTAGAACTAAATTTTCTAGTATTTGTTATATTTTTTCTAATTATTAGTTATGAACGAGTATTTGAAATTCTTTATTTAAGAACTTGGTTTCCTCTTTTTCATTCTAAATGAAATAAAATTGTTATTTATTTTAGTAGTAATGACCACAACTTAGTATAAGGAGTTGTGTCGTTACAGTTGGTATCAAAACCTAAGTTTCTAAGTTCTGTAGACTAACTTACGATGTAAGTCTTTGATTTTTATCCCTATGGCTATTACGGTCCTTCGTCACTCCCCAGGTATGTTTTTATGACACATAACTTTGAATATGCACATGACCTTGCATGTATTAAACTAGAATTACATGAATTTTACGATTTAATGGTGAAGGATTTGGTAGTGAAATTTAGGAAAAATTTCACCACATAGAGGTGTTCAAAGGGGGAGTCGAGGAGGGAAATAGTAGAACGTAATTAGCATGATGGACTATTTCGTGATCGAAAATCTAAGTAATACGTTAAGCTGATGGTTTTAAAGAGAACTAAATACATGATTAGGTTCAAGTATACCAAGCACATCGAATTGTGCTTAGAGTTGAAATATTGGGAAAGAAACAAAGAAAACTTTAGTGCATAATTGTCCTGATGGGACGTTAAGAAACTGTTTTTAGTTTACCATGAAGGAAAAGTTACTCGTTTGAAGTTTGAAAAATGAAATGTAGTTTTAACCATGCAAGCATAGATTTTTTAACAAGGAGGTAGTTAATCCTCGTGTTAAGGCTAGTTTCAAGTACAAAGGGATTGGAATTATGGTCCTACTAAAAGTTATCTTAGCCATGAAGGCCAGTAAGTTGCTTGATCAAGATATCTAGAGTATCTTGATTAGTGTGGTAGACACTAGGGAGGTCAAGGTTTCTTTGTTATCTGAAACGATGGTGAAAGAGAACCCTAATGTTTTTCTAGAAGAGCTTCTAGAATTACCGCCTCATAGAGAAATTGACTTTGTCATTAAGTTAGAACCAGATATCGTTCCTATATCTAAAGTTTCGTACAGAATGGCTCCAGCAAGCTTGAATGAACTGAAGGTCCAGTTGCAAGATTTACTAGACAAAGGATTCATTCGATCGAGTGTGTCACCTTGGAGTGCACTGATAGTGTATTAGAATAATGAGGTCAAAACGCACAAGATGATGATCAAAATGCGTAACTTACGTTGTAAACGCATAAGTACTTGGAAATATACTTTACATAAGTCTTATGCATGTTTTACGTGATTTTAATGTCTAAGCACAAGATATTGAATAAAGAAACAAACTAGTGAACCACATAAACTACAATCAGAATCTCGTTTGGCTATTAACTTCTCCAGACGAGGAACAAAGTTATCACGTGAAGAAGGGTCACTAGAAAATAAGAGCGATAGTTAGAGATGATGTGATGTGCGATAGATACTTTTGGGGCGAATGACGCTGACAAGTTCAAAAGATAGAAGTTTTCCTCCCAAATGTGACTATATAAAGCCATCTCCATCAACCTACATAAGAAGGCCTGAATAGACCAAAGATCCTAGAGAGAGAGACAGAAAGGATTTGCCTTTTTTCCGTCTATAAATCTTTCTTCTTCTTCTTCGATCAGCTGTAAAAGCGAAAGCTTTGCTTTCTGAGAAGGAAAGAATCCATACTTCCATTTCCCATAACTTGTAATACTTTTCCACTCTCTTCTCTCCTAAATTTTGCACTTCTTTATAATATAAGTCGCTTATATTCTACAGTAGTTGAAGGCCTACTCTTTACATATATTACATCTTTAGAACCTTTCAATCCATTATTCCTTTACTTTTCTTTTGTCAAAGTGTTTTTAGTAGTTTAAGTTTGTGATAGTTTTGATAAGAAGTACAACTTATAATCCTTATTGCATTAGTTGAACTATATTCATTGCTTCACCAGTATCAATTGTCAACTACTTGAGCGGACAAGAAGCAAGGATAAGGCTAATGCACGTAAGGAGGAGTTTGACAACAAAATCCACCTTAACGAGATAACTTCCAACATTTGTATTCTGAAAGAAAAACAAGTGTGGACATTAGGCACCGAGAGATTGTTGTTCTTAATCACGAAGCTCTATAAGTGTTATAAGTGACTACTCCTAGATCTATCTCGTCCAATCAAACTTAGTCATGTAAATCCCAAAAGGAGATTATGTGTGGTGTTCAATGACTCTGATCTGAAAAGAGCATGCCTTAACCATAAGCTGATTGAGTAAGTTAAATTGCATCAAGCTCTCTAATTGCTTAATCACCTAATGGCATGTAAACCTTCCTTCACTCTTTCTGTCGTACAAGTTAGTTTGCATGCAATTCCATTCCGCATCCATTTACCCTCCTTACAGATTCTTTAGGCGTATATAAGTAGTTTTAATTATAGTTTCAATTCTTTTATACCTTTGTAATTAATTCTCATAATATCCAACTAATGAGTAATTTGCTAGAACTAATATCTATCAACAATTTCCTGTGTTTGATCATGGATCAACTAGGTAAACCAACTGCTGTTCGCTTGCACTTGGACGAGCCGTAGAAAAATTTGTATTCAACGAGGACTTAGTATAATATGATAAAGAGGTACTTAGTGAGTATTTTGTATGTTGTGATCATGACTCAGCAACTAAAATTAAAAGCAAGTAATACCAAAAGTTATAATGACTATATTAAGCGCAATGATCGGGCTTAGTGAAGTATTAATATAGTAACTTTTACGAAAGGAATCATTGAATCTAAGTCCACGATATAATAATTCCACAACCATGCACCAATTTTGTTTGTTAAGAAGAAAGATGGTCGATGCGCTTATGTATTGAATATAGAGAGTTAAATAAGGTGATTGTTAAGAACAAATATCTTTTACCAAGGACTGATCATTTGTTTGATCAACTGCAAGGAGCCACTTTGGTTTCTAAGATTGATTTACGTCATGTTATCACCAGTTGAGGATTAGAGACATTGATATTCCTAAGATTAACTTTTGTTCCATATGTGGACATTATGAGTTTATTATAATGTCTTTTAGCTTGACAAATGCTTCTGTTGTATTTATGGATTTGATGAACATAGTGTTTAAGGATTTCTTAGACACGTTTGTGACAGCCTTAGATAGGTTTGTGATAGTTTTTGTTGATGATATCTTGGTTTACTCCAAGACAAAGGTTGAGCACGAGGAACATTTGCATAGGGTTTTGGAGACTCTTCGAGCCAATAAGTTGTATGCTAAGTTTTCAAATTGTGAGTTATGGCTGAAACAAGCGTTTTTCTTCGCCATGTAGTATTTAGTGAGGGAGTTTCTGTGGACCGAGTAAAGATTGAAGTTGTTACCAGTTTATCTCGACTTTTTACAATTAGTGAGGTTCGTAGTTTTCTGGGTTTAGCAGGTTATTACAGAAATTTTGTGGAAGGTTTCTCTAGTATAACTAGTCATTTGACCCAGTTGACAAGGAAAGAGACTACTTTTGTTTGGAGCCTAATATGTGAAAGCAATTTCCAAGATATTAAGTAGAAGCTTGTTTCTGCATCGTTACATTGCCAAATGGATCTAGAAGTTTTGTGATTTACAGTGATACATACCTCTAAGAAAGGACTAGGTGGTTACTTATATCGCTCGTCAGTGGAAAAGTCATGAGCATAAGAGGTTGAAATACTTCTTCACTCAAAAGGAGTTAAACATGAGACAAACGAAGGTGGCTTAGGTTAGTTAAGGACTATGACTGTGAGATCTTGTACCACCCAGGTAAGTCGAATGAGGTAGCTGATGCTTTTAGTAAGAAGGTATCACATTCAACAACACTTATTACTGGAAAGACCCCATTGCACCAAGACTTTGAGAGAACTGAGATTGTAGTGTCAGTAGAGGAAGTCACCTCACAGTTGGCTTAATTATTAGAGCAGCCAAATTTGAGACAAAGAATTATAGTTGCTCAGCATAATGATTCTTATTTGGTTGAGAAGCGCCACCTAGCAGAAGTAGGGAAGCTGAGGAGTTCTCCATTGAAGGGATAAAAGCCCTATGGCAGCGGAAGAATTAAAGAACCATTACTCAATTTATTTGGAAATATAAAAATACCAGTACATTGACAAAATTAGAATCAAAATTCTAAATAAATTCTAAGCATGCTTTTTGTTTAAGAGATACAGAGAACCTACTTTTGTTGATATCTCTGAATTTGCAAACCACCGAATTGGGACACCACCCGTCGGAGATCTTTCTATCCTCTAGGATGAGATTGGTTTGTGGGAACCAATTGGGATGGGAAAAGGTATAGAGATTTTTAGAGAAACTCTTTTCTTTTATT